>JAVKPL010000445.1:0-14689 GCA_032173675.1 Gastrolobium villosum
TTGTGGTAAGAAACACGAAATCGTCATTTTGCTGTAAAGAACTTATTTAGTTGTTAATCCAACCAATGTGGGACTATATATCTCAACATGCCCCTCACATGAGAGCCCATTGGGTTTGAAGAGTGGATGATGCAACAGGCTCAGCCTACCTATGCTAAGAGAGTCCATAAGAAAAAATGGGGCACGACGAGACTTTGATACCATGTAAAGAACTTTAGAATACACCACCCCAAAAGTTAGCTCAAGAAAGTTAGCTCAAGGGGTGGGAGTATCCAAGTACTTGTAAACTCCACATTAATTATTCATCCAACCAGACTATATATTGCAACAACATTTTGCTTCAAAACACATCAATATTTTACCATAAAAACACATCAGTAAAATTAATTCAACTTTCACGACATAATTTTGGCATATCAAACACTTTTTCATAACTTATCTCGGCAAAAATATTTACTACCATATTCCTAAAAAAAAAAAATTCCCGATAGAAAAAAACAAAAAATCCCGATAGAAAAATATCTCGGGTACCAAAATTAGATCCCAAACATTCGAAACGAAGGTAATCAAGAATACTGTCAAAAAAAAAATCAAGACCTTACACAGCAACCCCTACCTCCCCCCAACCTTCTTTTTCTTACCCTTTTATTTATGTTTACTCTACTAATTTGTTTTCATGGCGCAACGCAGGTTCAAGCACGAGAACAGCCAAAACCGTGGGAATTTTGACAGGCTCAATATATATGGATGCATTGTTTATGTGACATGAGATTCAAGACATAAACAATGATTACCCACCTACCCTTCTCTCTGGGCTACTAATTAAAAAAATTTAAAAATAAATAAGAAGTCTTCAACGGAATTTCAAGAGAAAAAAAAAGATGGAAAATTGGGAGTAAAAAAAGAAAAGAAAAGAAAAGAAAAGAAATCCCTCGGAAAGCCAAGTAACAACTTGGGAAGGGAAATGGCATCAAAATCAAATGGGTTTCTCAACCTCTCAAAGCTATGCTGCGAAAGGGAGCCACAATCTTTGATTTCAAACAGTGAACGCCACAACCCCTATTTCAGATTACTAAAATTTTCGTCACTGGGAAATCAATCTACAAACACACAAAGTACCCTCAACTTGGAATTGTGTTTCGGTGGAGAAAAAAACGCAATTTCCTAAAGGTTCTCTCTCTTTCTCTAACAACTGCGGCTGGTGGATCTGAAAGAAACTCAACTTTGCAAACCCTAAAAAATGGATTAACAACTAACAAAATTTCCCCACTTCCAAACCCAGTTTTCTTATATTCTCAAATAAAACGCACCGTTCTGGTTTCCCCCTACTATTTACTATTTTTTTAGTTTTTCACCTCTTTGTCGGATAGGAAGAGAGATCGTGAGAAAAAAAAAGGTTTAAAAGAAAACGAAGAGAATTGAAAAAATAGACATAGAGCAAATGAGAGTTGTATTTAAAAAAAAAAAATACACTCTTAAATTTAATTGTTAATTCACGCGATTAATAAATTACAATATTAAATTAATAATTTAATTCTGATATAAAATTTGTTATGTATATACCGATGTAAACACACACACGCGCATATATATACATATGGGAAAAACATTTCTCAAGCAGCTTGAGATAAGTTTATCTCCGGCTAGCCCTAAAATTACGTCGTTTTGATTAATTAAAGGTGTTTATGTAATTTTAGGTGAATTAAAGAAGGGTGTTTTTGTAATTTTATTTATTTTTAGATCGTATACATTTTACTGATTCACCTAAAATTAAATAAACACCCTTAATTAATCAAAACGACGTGTATATATATATATATATATATATATATATATATATATATATATATATATATATGGGGTAGGATATTCTTACACCAATGTAAGAGTTAGAAGTCTTACACTCAATCTTGATCATTGATCCACTTGTATCCAATGGTTCACGTTACTAAAAAATTTGAGCCTTTAGATAAAAGTGGATTAACGGATAAGATTAAGAGTGTAACTTACACTGATGTAAAATGATCCTAACTATATATATATATATATATATATATATATATATATATTAAGGGTGTTTGTGGTCTGAATTGGATCGCTTTTCGATGCAATAATCATCTGATCCAATCCTTTCGGTTTGATCATGTAATCATCCATTCGGTTTGGATTTTTTTTTTCAAATCCGATCTAATCCAATCCAATTTTTTTCGGTTTGGATTAGATCGATTTTCGGTTTTTTGAAAATCCTAAAAATTGTTTTATGATTATTGTGCAATAATATCTTTTGTATATATTGGCTTTGTAATTTTTATTTTTTTTTTGAAATACAAAAGCATCAATAAACGATAATATAGTTTTTTGTTTTTGGCAATGAGATATGAAGCTCTACACAAATGAAATTTTGTTGATGAGATGTGACTAGGTTTTTTCTTGGGTTTAGTTGATAGGTTAATGAGTCTTAGGTTTAGAAACTTTTTGGTTATGATTGTGGAAAAGCCCAAATAGGTAGAGGGGAATTAATATATTGGATCGGTTTGGATTGGATCGGTTTTCATCAATCCATCCGAAAATCGATCCAATCTAATTAAAATTTGTGGTTTTTTTTCAATTTTTTATTTTTCGATTTTCAATTTATTCGGTTATCGATTTTTTTATTTTGTCATCGCAGTTTAAATCAGTTTGGATTGATTAATGAACACCCAATATATATATATATATATATATATATATATATATATATATATATATATATGAATGATAAGTGTAGTATCAACCCTAAGGACAAACACTTATGCAAGTAGGGGGAGATGGTTGTACAAAGAAGGAAAAGAATGTGAATGATTAGAATGTTTTGTCCCGTAATGGATGTCATGTAAGCTCTATAAACGACACAAGTCACCAAGTTTACTATATTTCTTTTATTAGAAAAATGAAGGTAGATTGCAGTGCATGTAAGAATACCATAGAGAATAGTCAATCCAAAACTATATAAGCTTCTTTATGCTGCCATATTAGGTGCTCGAGGAGGCTTTGGTGGTGGAAGATCATAATATCCTCTCTGCCAAATTAAAGTGTTTCTTCATCTTCATTTCATCAATAAACCTAAGTTCTTCCTAAATGTATTTCAGCCTCCTGCAAAGTTTAATAGTGATGGTGACTTGATTGATGAAGAAGCCAAGATTAGGTTAAAGCAAGTTCTTCTTTCCTTAAGGGGATTAACTTCAAGACAAAAGCTAAAATGAATCTCATTGCCAGATGTTGAAATAAAATATGGATTTAAGTCCATTTTTTTTTTAGAAATACTACTACTAAAACAACTAGCATTAGGGACAGACAAATTTCATCCCTAAAAGCCATAAATCTGTCCTTAAATTATTTAAGGATGGGATTTGAGACGAAACAATTTTCGTCCCTAAATTGTTCCTAGCAAATGTTTTGGGATGGTACTTTAGTTCTGTTCCTAATAGGGACTGAATAAAATATGTCTCTAACATGTGTTTTTCGTATCTAATGTTGTCAACAGTTATGAGTTGTAAAAGGTAGGAATCTGTCTGTAATAGGGACAGAATTAGGGAATAATTTTGTTCGTCCCCATTAGGGACAGATGTTGTCGGTCCCTATTAAGGATGAATTTTGTTCATCCTTAAAATTCGTCCCTAATTTTATCCCCACTTTCAAAATGTTAGGGATGAAATTTTTTCGTCACTAATTTCATCCCTACTTTCAAAATATATCCAATAAAATATTTTGAATCTTTTTTAACAAAATTTATACTTGATAATCGTTATAATATAAATCATCAAAGTCATATAACTAATCAAAGCTAGTTTGAAACTCATAATAATTATAATCATACAAGCCATCATAATCATAATCTAATAGCTAAAAAGTCTTAATGATAAAAAGTATCATAAAAGCAAAAATAACAAATGTATCAAACTACAATATCAACTAATAAGTCTTAATAACAAAAGTATTATTCACAAACATTTATGAGGCCTTATATTTACTCCACATATGTAAACCGTATAATAAAAATGATTAATAAGTTAATTTCAAAATATTATAATAACTAACTTAAATAGGTTAAAGAATCTTTGTATTGGGTATAAACCATATCACGGGCCATAGCTGGATCGTAAAAAGGGCGCTACAGCATAAATGCACGGTGAAGTGTGTAAAAAGTTGAGCTAAGTTACTTAATAGCATGCTTGGCCAAAAAAGAAATTTGTGAATTAGCGCGCCACATAACGTGCTTCGACTAGCAAAAATCAAATTAGCGCGCTAAAGCGTGCTTGAACAGAACAAATTAGGAACATTTGTTTGCTTTAGTGCGCTGGAGCACGCTCTTCCAAATGAAAATTCTCATTCTAGTGTGCTGAATATGGGTGCTTTAACGTGCTCTTCCAATAACCTAAGTGGTTGTTCGCTCCTTCTTGCTTACTCGAAGTCCTTCTAGGTTCATGTTTGCTCACATTCAACTTAGTTTCCCTACAAAATAACAAATATTAATAAATATGTCACATGAACATGGTTAATATTGCTTTCCCTAGCTAAATAACTCAAATTTTTCATACTCTAGGCTTGAATTGAGAGTTAATTATTATGATATTAGTCTTATAAAATATAATAACCAATGAGTTTATCAATATTCTCTATTGGCGAGTGATTGAGATTTCATACCTGAATCTATTCCTATTAAAAAAAATTCCATCTTTTATCCATACTTTTCTAGTAGTCACAACGAGTTAGATTAACCACCCTTCACATATTTCTCCTCACATAAATCATGTATTGATGTTTTCTTTAATACAAATATTCAATGTAGATAATGTAGCAATAATACTTAAATATAATTTTAGTCCCTAAATTTGTCCCAATTTGAGACGCATTATTTTTTCATCCCTATTAGGGACGAAATTTGTTCATTTTTTCGTCCCTATTAGGGACGAACTTGTTTTCGTCCCTATTAGGGACAAAACTATTTTCTTCCTTATTAGGGACGAACTTTTTTCCATCCCTATTAGGGACGGATTTTAGAAACAATATCCTAATTCTATCTCGAGTTGGGGTGGACAATATTTCGTCCTTAATAGGGACAAAATTAGAGACAGATTAAAAAAATTGAAAATTTTCCATCCCTAATTCCGTCTCTAATAGGGACAGAATATTTTTCCATCTTAAAATCCGTCCTCATTAAAGACGGAAATTATTTCATCGCTAATTCCGTCCCAAATAGGAATAAAATGATATTTCCGTCTCTAAATCTATCCCAATTAGAGACAAAATATTTTCCATCTCTAAAATCCATCCCTAATTCATACTTTTTTAGTAGTGTATTACAACTGTCATTTGCAGTTACAAAATGTATTTTTTTAGCTTATTATGTGCTTGTATTTGGAAGAGTTCTTTATATTATTGCCTTCTTTACAAAATCTCATTATTGGCTTTGACCTTAGGATACTAATGTATACTTCATGGATGTTAAAACTCCATCTTATCCTTTATTAAATAATATCAAATCATTTTTGAGTTTTATTTGTCATTGGGACAACAACTGTATTGCCATGATTTTCAAAATTAATTACATTCAAAATTTAAATACCAAAATAACACATTTAAGACCTGCATTGAGCATTTATGGGTCCATTATCACGTGGGATGCGCGAACAGAGACATTCTCTAAGCATTGATGGGTTCATGACCCGTCATTCCTGAAAACAGATTCTTGTACACCTGAAAACGGATCCATGTACATGCGACACATGACAACTGGAAATATTCTTTAATGAAATAGGGTTAATATTTTGTTACGTGTCATCTGTATAAGGATCCGCTTTTAGGAATGATGGGTCTTGGATTCATCAATTTTGTCCCTATACGTGTGACATGTGGCAAATTAGACTCGTCAATGCTCTCAGGTGGTGTTTCGTTCGGGGTATTCTTGAGGATGCATATGAAAGTGAAAGTGGGAAAGCAAAACAACCATGTTTGGTTCACGGTTTCCTTCAATTTCCCTATCTAAGCGATTTGCATAGCTTTTAGCATTTTGTGGTAGATAGCAAGGATAATTCACTGTTACGAAAGCCAATTTGTATGTGTTTTTTCAAACTTAGCCAGGGAAATGAAGGATGGAGCAAATGGCATCAGACCATATTACCCTCATCTAAAGCACGAAGAAAGATAAGGTCAGCAGCGTAAGCTTATCTTCATTTTGTGGGTTGAAGAGCAAATCAGGAAACGGCGAGAGGAAGCTCCTTGGTTTTGCATGTTCGATTGTGACCCAAAAGAGTAACCAAGGAAGTAAGCGTCGTTTAACAACTTAGTAGCTTATGGTGTTTACTTTCCAGAAATATGTGCTTTACCATTTCCGTCTTTGTTTAAGTTTATTTCACAAAATGCATGGTGGAAGGAACCACATTGTCGGACTTCAGCTTGACGATTGACCCTTTTTTTGGTAGATCTAAGCTTGGGTGGTCAAGATTTGATTAATAATTAACTTGGGTGGCAAGTTTGGGTGGTACGATTGACATCAATCTACTATTTGATCAATACAAAGAAGTCTCGAGCTATTTATTGTACATAATCATCTTAGCCATTTTTTGCTGATTAAGAATCTCTTCCTACTATATTTGATTTATGTATTCTGTAATGTCAAGTTACTGACTTCCTCTAATCTCCAATGCTAATCTATTAGTCTAATAAGTTATCCCTCCCCTATCTTATGGTTATTGCATACTCATTGTTTGATAAAATGCCAATTTCATTATGCTTGCTATTTCAGGTGATTTTTTTGTGATTTAGACATGTAAAAGTCTTGTTTGTGATGTAGACATGTAAAATTCTTGTGGGATCTTTGGGTTTTAGTTACTGTTAGCCTTTATTTAGTGCTCTCAGTTTACTGATTACTTGTGTTTAGTTCTTTCTTTTTGTCGTGTGAGTTGTTCATTTTACTCTTCTGTTTCGATTTGAGATGCATGCTTGTTGGCTTAAGGTTTAGGTGAATATGATCTGCTCGAAGCCTGGGTCATGCAACAACTTGATAGTTTAGATAACATTGTTTGATTACGGCTGGGTTGAGGGGTACATATGATATGTTGCGAATGACTTAAAAGGGAAGCGTTGTGTTTTGTTTTGTTTTTAGTTTTTTAATTTTTATTTGTGTGTTTTTAATGTTTAATTTTCCATTTGTGAGTTTTATGGATTTTTGGTGAAGTTTATTATATTTTAAGTACACTACATCTTCAATGGATTAAAATAAGTTTATTTTTATTTAGAGATAGGGTAGTAATATTGGAACACATGGTAAGGATTTCCCTATATCAATGTCAACCCAAACATTTATTTCTGAAATGTGTTCTGAGCATTAATCAGCTGGTGGATTATTATGCGATTCCATTAAATTGATTTCCTTGCATGCTAATGCTCAGCCAATGGACCTACAGGTCGTCATTCATAATTCACTTATATGTTTAAAGGTATTTCTAGGCTCAACAGTTGTTAATAGTAACAGTGCTACTAGAAGTTATTTGCAATTTACAGTATATATAAGCAAACTTGACCATCATGTTGACCATTATCTGATGCAAACTTGGGTGGTCAATAAACCACATGGTTCGATCGGTCTTGAATAAGTGATATGAGCTATGTTGAACCGTATTCTTCTCTTGGGCATTTGCATATTTGATTAAAGGCTTGTTTTTTTCATATATGTATCTCATTACGTTTTTGGTTATGTATATTTCGTATTTATGTACCGGAAACTCTGTATGGTTAACATAATTATTTCCGTTTTTTGATTATTACATCATAGAGTCAGAAATAAAGAATGCGAGATACATCCTATAAAGAATGCCATAAACAAACCTAAATTTCCAATGTAATTAAAGATGGCCTAGAATCATTTGTTCATATTGCCAGTGATGTATGAGTCACTAAATTTCCACTCATTTATGGCCTTCCAGATGATATTTCCACCCATTTGGTATATGATATAGGTGCACCATTCTTTTATGTTAATGCTGCTGCTGCTTCTTTAACAAAAGATTACATATTCATTCACCATTTATGGTTTATTTTACAGAATGACTTGATCCATGCATGGGATCTTCATATGCAACTTGGCAACTGTGCTCAGGCAAGTTATGTTGAATATTTACCGTGACATTCTCTTCATTCTTTTACATTTACCTTTTGTTGTTGGAAATTAAATCTTAAATAACAAGTATCATGTTGGTTAGGAATGGATTATGTGAGAACTATAATTCTTGTTGGTGTGGTTGATTTCCCCAACATAGTCCACTACGGTCATCATGTGACATTCTATTATCTTCAATGGCAAATTACTTTTCCAATTAGCTCAGATGATAATTTGTTCACCCCCATAGGTAAATTTGTAATTATCACATACATATATTTTGCTTTATGACGAAGCTTTTATGCCAAACAACTAATAACTTTGAGACTTATCTAAATGATACTGTTGTTGTCACATGCTTTTGTTTTTGAATATGGTGCATGTGAGAAGACGTTCTTGATTCGAGTTAGAAGTTTTTAAAAAATGATGGCAAAAAGCAGTTGAGGAGGATGAATGTTGGGTTCATCCATTTCAATAACCAGTCCAACAATTCATCATATACTTCAAGTTTTGTGAAGTTTTTCTTAAAACACACATACTTTATGTAAAGATATCTCGTACCAATAAACTGACTCAGCAAGTGTTGATCGTGGTAAGTGATTGAAAAATGTAACACTCATTATGAGAGGATATTTTTTCTTATAACATCTCAAAGGGCGACATGAGTACCTGGAGAAAAGTTTTATCTCAAATAAGCTTTGTGCATCTTGTTTAACCTTTCCTTTTTCACATTTAGTGCATGTTTGGATTGGCTTCTCCATACCTAAAAGCTATTTTTTTTAAAGAAAAGTTCTTTTAAACTCCTTTTTAATGTTTGGATAGTAGCTTTTAAAAAAAGCAAAAGCTAGTAAAAAAGTTAAAATTTTACTTTTTTCAAAAGCTACAATTTTTAACTTTTCAAAAAAGGAGAAGCCAGAAGCAATTTCCTCTGCGCTGTTCCTTCGACGTCTTCATTAGCTTCTCTTTCGTTTCCCATGGTGACAAGCATAAACCCAACAACAATGGCACACTGTCCAAACAACACAACCACTTTTGCAGTTCTTCACTTCATCCACCTCAAACTACAACACAAAATCATGCTAAATTAACCAAACCACATCCTGCAACCTTGAAAATGAAACAAGTGTTCGAGCTTGTTCATACCTAATGTTGCAACATCGAACTCCTCCTTGGAAGCGTGCAGTAGAAGATCGTTACGCTCTTTCTCGCGCAGCAGAACTCGTCGTAGCCCTTCATGAGCGACGACGACCTTGAAACCCCCAATTGTTGCAGTCTCTATTTGGACACCGACGGAAAACTCTCAATAAAATCACAACATCTTCTGAAAATAAATAAATTAAATAGAAGTATTTAAAAACATTTGAGATGAAAAGGAAGAAGATCTGAGAATATGAGATTTTAGCTTGGGAAGCTTCCCACATCAGAATGCACCAGGTGGAATGGAGAAAAAAGGGCACAATAGTAATTTTAATTTAAAAAGTCCTTTTTATTTTAAAATCCAAATAATGTTTTTACTTAAAAGTACTTTATTAATATTGCATCCAAACACAAAATAATTTTAACTTTTAAAAAAAGCAACTCATAAAAAGTCTCTTTTTTCAAAAGCCCATCCAAACGGGCCCTTAGTCCAATAATTATGGTTATTGTGTCATTTAGTAAAATGTAAACTGTTATACTATACCTTCATTGATTTTCCTATTACTTTTCTTTCACCTTCCACATTCGACATTAAGTCTATGGACGGATCCTAAACCATGTATGTATTGACATTCAGTGAAAGTTAAATAACCCCCTGGTGTGGTTCCAACAAATGAATATCTAAATGATTGATATGAGAGGATAGTAAAAGTATATGGTATGGACGTAGTTAATCTAGGACACGATGAAGGAGGCACACATTCATACTGTTCTGGATGGCCCAACCGCCACAGCAGGGCCCAATCGCCACAGTAGGGCCCAATCGCCACAGCAGGGCCCAAACACCACAGCAAGGCCCAATCGCCATAGCAGGCCTTAAACGCCCTAACAGGCCAGCCATCTAGCGGCCCAACTTCGCAGGCCCAAATCCCCTTTTAGCTCCACGTTAGCCCTAAGGGCTGACGTGTACCTACACATCCACCAAGGGTGCAGCACACCCAAGAGATACACCAAAATGTCTTACCTTGGGACATTAACCACCAAAGGCAATCGCCACAGGTATCACAAAGGGAAACTCTCCCTTTGCCCAACGCTGGCATCGCCAGTAGCAGGGGGCGCAGCGCTGCCACAACGTCAGCGCCTAAACTGCCCAACACTGCTATCATAGGAGTGTATCCCAAGGAGAGTTGACCATCCTCCCTGATCTAACCACACCATGATCAATATAAATAGCCCCCAGAGGGCACAACAGAGAGCATGTTATGTATCGTTATTAGCCTATTGCTTGAATTCTCTTATAGCTTATACTTGTACTGATTATCTGCTTATACTTGGGATAATATCACGTGGCCTGGTCTTTACCAAAGCCATAGGTATCGCCCATACAGTGACCATACACCCTATAAGGGAACATAGTGGGCTTATAGATTCCAACGGTACATTGGCGCCGTCTGTGGGAAACTATAAACTTCTATTCTCATTCTTTCACCAGCTGAAAAATTACACTCCATTTCCCAGTAACCAAATATGGTTGTTACTAGAAGAGCAGAACAAACAAGAGCTGGGACCCCAGAAGGCCACGTGCAATCGGCCCGTTCCAACTCCCCGCCATCCATGCACTCGGCACCAGCTGGCGACGCACCACTAGCTCCGGTTCTACGTTCGGTAAATCCTCCGTTACTTGTGGCCGACGGAAGAGAAGCTCGAGTCAACCGCCAAGTTGTAGTACGTGAAGCACAAGGTGAAAACGTGTTACCTACACAACCCCCACCACCTGGTGTACATTTCGGTATGCCATTACCCACCACAGGTCCACCACCAATCTTCCCAGTATATCAACCCCGACCAACTCAAAGCCAGCCATTACCCTTTTACCATGATTACCACGCCCCAGGCGTTGCATTATATCCCAACAGGCCCCACGGCTAAAATCCACTCGCGCCTTTCCCTGCTCATTACCCATTCCACACTTACGCAATACCGCCCTACAACACTATGATTCCACAGCCCCAATATCACCCAACGCAACCACAAGTTGCCCCACAACCACAAATCGCCCCACAACCACAGGGGTCGTTCATAAACCCGGGTCAACCACAGGGTGTCGGCCAACAAGCCCCCGCCCTCTCTTATTCTGTTGAAGCCCCAGCTGCACAACGTCAACCCCTTGGCCAACAAATGCACAACCCGGACCCAAGGGTAACGCCTGCTACTACCTCAGGGAGAAATAAACCTTTAACTGGCCTTTTACGCCTGACCCCCATACCTCTTGGCTTCAAAGGCCCGTCCAACATAATCACCTACATTGGAGATTCTGACCCTTTCGAATGGATTCAAAAGTTCGAAGCAGCGATGACCCTTCACGGAGAAACTGACCTCCTCATGTGCCGAACCTTCCCAACACTCCTCGGCGGAAGAGCCCTAACTTGGTATACTACCTTACCAACCGGCAGCATTTCTTCTTGGGACGACCTGGCCTACAAATTTCAAGCCCACTTCACCACCAGTCGTCCCGTACCCAAGTCCGTTCATTCGCTTGAAAAGATCCGTCAACAATCAGGCGAATCCCTTAGGGCTTTCCTTGATCGTTTCGACAAGGAAGCTTTGCAAGTGCAAGGCCTTGATCCTAAGGTGCAAGTGCATATACTCCTCTCAGGTTTAAGACAGGGCGCTTTCGCTTACGAACTAGCCCGGCACGAGATAATTGATTTGGAGGGGGTAAAAAAGAAAGCCCAGAAGTTCATGCGGATTGAGGAATATAAAGGTAGCAGGACCGATGACTCTTCACACAGCCAGGCCCCAAACCAGACCAAAGGCAAAGCTAAGGGCGACGAAGAGAAAAGGGCTCAGAATCCTTCTCGAGGAACCGGACGCCCTTCTGGCCGAGGCCAGACCGGACGCCGTCCTCACAGCGTAAACCAGACGGATTACAAAGAGGGGCAGAAAAATCTGCCCCCACGCCCAGAACAAGACAGAGAGACCGCCGTTTACTGCAAGTTCCACCGAAGCAACGACCATAGCACTGAAGATTGCAGACACTTGAAGGAGGAGATTGATGAGCTCATCAAAAGTGGAGCGCAGCGACGGACCGCCGAAGGCACTCGTGGTGATGGACCAGGGAGACGACGTGACGAGCGCAGTAGATCCCCAGACAGAACCAATCAATCCGATACCGGTCGCGCCATGATCGCCCCAGAAGAGCAGAATCCCCAAGAGGCCACAACCCACCTCCCAGTCCACGCCATAGGAGCAGGAGGAACGAGGATGATGAGGAAGACTCCGCTGTCATCAAACATGGAGTGATCAACATGATATCTGGCGGATTGAGTGGAGGGGGAGAAACTTCCAACGCCAGAAAAAAGCATCTGAAGCAATGTTTGGCTATAGCTGGGAAGGTCATAAACAAAGCCAAAACAAACCCAGGTCCCGCCAAACCCAAGATCATTTGGGACAGCGAAGATCTGGGCGATGTCCTCCCAGAGCATGACGACCCCATCGTCGTTCAAGCAACGATCGCCAATTTTGGCGTTAACATGGTCTTTATTGATCACGGCAGCTCCGCCGATACTTTGTTTCTTCCATGTTTTTCAGCGTTAGGATTCACAACTAACGATCTGACCCCTGTTTCAGGCGAACTTTCAGGTTTCAATGCAATGACTACCAAACCGCTGGGAATGATAAACCCGCGTTTATCATTGGGAACGCCACCGACTTCAAAATTCGCTGATATTCAGTTCCTGGTGCTAGACACCCCTTCAGCCTATAACGCCATACTTGGTCGAAGGATGTTTGCGGCGTTTGAGGCAAGCATTTCTCACCCGCACCTGGCAATAAAGTTCGTAGCAAAAAATAACAAGGTAGCAACGGTGAAAGGCGATCAGCTGGTCGCCAGGAGCTGCTACAACATATCCCTAAGGCCAACTACAAGGGTTACATTCAGAACTCCACCAGCACAACCGCAAAGTTCCAACCCTTCGTCCCCCAAAATCAGCCCATCCAAGAACACAGTCAAAGGCGATCAGTGTCTCTTGGTAGAATTCGATGCAAGAGACGACCCCAGAGTCGAACATGCAAGACCTACCCCCGACGGAGCCCTAGAGCACGTCATACTTGGTGATGCAGACCAAACCACAACCATTGGGGCGACGATGCACCCCGGTACCAAAGAGGAGCTTGTCAAACTGCTCAAGAGAAACAAAGACTTGTTTGCCTGGAAACCATCAGACATGCCAGGCATAAACCCTGAAGTCTGCTGCCACCGATTATCCGTGGATCCCAAGGCCAAACCCATCGCCCAAAAGAAGAGGAAGTTCGGCCCTGACCGACAAAAGATCATTGATGAAGAAGTTAAACGACTGCATGACGCCGGTTTTATCCGAGAGATCAAATATACCACTTGGCTGTCCAACCCAGTGTTGGTTAAGAAGCCTAATGGGGCGTGGAGAATGTGTGTCGACTACACTGACCTCAACAAAGTGTGCCCGAAAGACGCATATCCATTCCCCAGCATCGATCAACTCGTTGATAACGCGTCAGGATTCAAAATGCTGTCTTTCATGGACGCTTACTCTGGCTACAATCAAATCCCTCTACTGGAAGAAGATCAAGACAAAACGGCGTTCATTACTCAGAACGCCAACTACTGCTATACCATGATGCCCTTTGGCCTGAAGAATGCCGGAGCAACCTACCAGCGCATGATGAACACAGTGTTCAAAGACCTGATCGGCGACAGCATCGAAGTGTACATTGATGACATGATCGCCAAATCACGAGACCCAAGGCAACACTTGAGCGACCTTGAAGGTGTGTTTGAGAGGTTGAGGAAATACAACATGCGCCTCAACCCCAGCAAGTGCGCTTTCGGAGTCCCTGCCGGCAAATTCCTAGGCTTCATGCTCACTGAAAGGGGCATTGAAGTCAATCCAGATAAGTGCAAGGCGGTCATTGAAATGAGAAGCCCACAAACCGTCAAGGAAGTCCAACAGCTAACTGGAAGGCTAGTAGCCCTCACACGGTTTCTGGCAAACTCAGCCCATAAGTCCCTCCCGCTCTTCGGCTTACTCAAGAAGGGAGTCACCTTTCAATGGTCTGAAGAATGTGAAAAAGCGTTCCAAGAGTTCAAGAAAGCCCTTTCTTGCCCGCCGGTCCTCGCAAAGCCAGACAGTGGAGAGACCCTTTACCTGTACCTTGCCGTCGGCAACAGCGCTTATTAAAGATTCTAAACCGGAGGGACAGAAGCCGGTCTATTTCATTGGTAAAGTACTGCAAGGCGCTGAGCTTCGATATCAGCAAGTCGAAAAGGTCGCCTTTACACTCATTTTTGCTGCCAGACGTTTGAGACCGTATTTTCAGTGCCACCCGATCACAGTCAGAACTAACCAGCCAATCCGCCAAGTCCTCCACAAGCCCGAC
>JAVKPL010000446.1:0-12500 GCA_032173675.1 Gastrolobium villosum
CTCATGTTTGTTCTTTTCGCAAAGTTAACTTAATTTAGTTTCCGTGGGGCTGGCTTTAGCCTTTCAGTTTACCAAAAAAAATATTATCATTACTATCACCTCTATAGCACGGACTCGTGCATTTTTTTTAAATGTGTGTCGGACACGTGTGCGACACGGACACGCTTCGACACGTTTTTCCGACACGCGGTCAACTTTTTCCGACATGTGGTCAACGCTTGGACACGCTCGGACACGTTTTTTTTTAGTCTTAATTTTATTTTATTAACTAAAAATAAAACAAGCATTTATAAATCAATTTTTTTCTGTTAAGAAATTTGACATGAAAAATTAACAAGGTATGAAAAATTATTTTTGTTTATATTTATGTTATGAAATTTGAATATTTGATTGATTATATGAATTATTATTAACTGTTATATCTATTAAATATAAATTATATTATATATATTAAAAATATTATTTAATATTAAAACGTGTCCCAACGTGTCGAAATATGTGATTGTTTAGAATTAATGTGTCGGTGTGTCGTGTCGTGTCCCGTGTCAGTGTCAGTGTCCGTGCATCATTGACTATCACTATCAACATCTATCAGTTATATAATTAATCCATCAGCCTCTTCCAAAAAGGATCCTTTTAATTTTTTTAATTTTAATTGAAAATCAGATCTTTATTTTTTTTAATTAAAAATTACAAAATTCAATTTAATTTTTGTATCATATGATACAAATCATTTCTAATACACCTCACGATACGTATTGCTGGGCTTGTGAATCGTATTGTGTATAATAAGATATTGATAAATAACTAGATGAAGATATTCTAATTACCAAAATTTTCTACTACTAACTTATTACCTATCTAATCACCATTGAATCAGAGAGAGAATGTTAAAAAAAAATTGAAAAAAATAAAAAAGGTTGATTCAATGGTGATTAGATAGGTAGTGAGATGGTAGTTGGTAGTAAGAATATCCCTCCTCAAATAACTATGGAAATATTACAAAGAAACTGTGTGAAAATTTTGCATGTCATGTTGGTATTCTTGTATTTTTTCTTTTTGGGATTCTAATTTTCCAGAATTTTTTTAACAATTCTTATATTAAATATGGATAAATAAAATTATCAACATCAATTTTTTGGGAATCTAACTTTTTTCTTTCAAACTCCTCTACTTTTACTCTATTCTTGATTTTGTGTATAAAAAAGTAATTTTTTTTTTACCTAAATTAACACGAGTTTTTGGTGTCTCAAATGATAAATACTTTTTTTCCATAATCTTATAATATTAAAATGTTGTATTAATGATGTATTATGAAGAAAATATTTATTAAGAAGATGTTCCTTTCCATTGACGCTGTTGCCACTGGCATGGAGAAGCATAGAGGAACAGAGAGAGAGAGAGAGAGAGAGGTCTTTTGACTGAGTTTAGTCGACAAAAGGCGTCATGTAAGGTTGACAATACTCTTTTTAATTTACTGAATACGCGTTGAACTTTCACCCAAAGGAACCACACTTTCTTTCTTTCTTATTAAGTTTATGATCCATCCCATCCTTATCCTTATTCCCATTTTAAAGCTCCAAAAATATATATATTTTTCTTCCCCCCCTTTCTTTTTTTAATTGATTCTATGATTTATATTCTTCACCCCACACCTTTTAATTTCTTCTTGTTCGAAAAACGCTTCCTTTTTGGAAGTTGATGATTATTGGCATAGTGTTAGTGGTGGGTTCTGAATTCCGGATTTGATTGAAGTCGCTGACTTTAGAATTGGGTCAGTTTGAAATTTTCAAATAGACACAGAAGCGTGAATTTTTATTTATTTATTTATTATTAATAATTTATTCAAAGAGCCTATAAGGATAAACTCCAACCTTTGTTTTTGGAGGAAGAAAAAAAATATGATGCACGAGTATATTAGTTGGTGGCTTGCATGAATTCATATGAAGGAGTTGTTGATATTTTAGCTAGAGGATGGTGATGCTGCTTGTTCAAGGATAATAATAGTGTATAGTTGAATATTAGCTTGTTGCTGCAAACATGGGTTGCATAACTTCCAAGAGTTCAGCTGTAGAAGACAGCAGGGAAAGTTTGACAAGGGAATTGACATCATCTAGCAAAAGGACCTCAGAGATGAATGTTTCACGATTGAATTCTAAGAAAAGGGTCGATGGAGTTTGGGGGAAAGATAAGTTCTTGGATGGTGTTGATATGGAAGTTTCATTAATTGACAAGAAAGGCAATGGCTCAGTGCGGTTTTATGATGATCAAAATGGGAAGAAGAAAATGGAGAAACTCGAATTTAGTGTTCTTGATTATCCTGGTGATACGGTTGAGGTGCAGGATAGGCAAGGAGAGGAGAGGGTTAGCTGTCAACAACATGAAGAGGAACCGAATATGGCATTTAGAAGGATGCCACGTGATAGAAAGAAACCATTGAGGTTTAGAGAGTAATTGTACAAAGGCCACGTGGGAGGCACATGTATTCAGTTAGAATTAGTGGCATAAATGTAGGAATTGTAACCGAAAGTATTCATTCAGATTGATGTTAATAATTGAAAAGTCTCTTTCTCATCTTTCTCAGTTACATTCTCTCGTTCTTATTCTCCTTTCTCTGCTATTTCCTCCAAATTGTATCAATTTGGTGCTTTCATTGATGAACCATGGCTCCAGACACACGCGCTCGCATTGTTGAGGACCGATTGGAGCACACACAATCGGAGGTGGAGGGTTTACGCGAGCAGATGCACAAGCGATTCCAGGAATTGACATGCAAATTGGATGTCATCCTTGATAGCTATCACGAAACCCATTCTGCAGCAAGTAACATGGGTACTTCTCACAATGCTAGTTTCAAGGATCATGCCGCAACAAGAAACTTACGGCTTAAGGTTGCACGTTTTAATGGCTCGGGTGACCCACAAGGATGGATATTTCAGATTACTCAATTCTTTGATTTTTATGAAATGGAAGAAAGTCAGCGGTTCAAGATTGCTCCATTTTATCTTGAATGTAAAGCCTTGGCATGGTATCAATGGTTTAAGAAGAATACAAGCATGGATTCATGGAGTGGGTTTTTGCATGCTCTTCAAGTATGGTTTGGACCATCTGATATGGAGGATTTCCAAGGTCAGTTAACAAAGCTCTTTCAACAAGGATCTGTAATGGAATATCAAGAAGCATTTGAACTCCTTTCCAATAAGGTTGATGGTCTATCAGAATCCTTTCTCATCAGTTGTTTTGTTTCTGGGTTGAAACCAGAAATTAAACATGATGTTTATGCCTTTTCCCCAGCCTCCTTGACCCATGCAATTTCCTTAGCCAAAATCCAAGAAACCAAATTCCAATTGAAAAACAAGTCTCCAAAACTCTATTCACCTTTTCCACCTTTGTTGCCCACACCCAAATCCACATTGGATACTGGCCAAACCAATATACCCAAACCACATAGCAGTTACAATAAACCCATAATTCATCGTTTATCCCAAAGTCAAATACAGGAACGAAAGGAAAAAAATTTGTGTTTTTCTTGTGGTGACAAGTATTTCTTTGGCCACAAATGTAAGGCTTCTGTGCATGTGTTGATTGTTCCTGATGAAGAACTCATGGAGGATGCCATACCCGAACACATATCTGTTTCAAACCAGTCTGAAGTGCTGCAAAATGAAACTGAGTGTGCCACTCCTCAAATTAGCTTCCATGCTTTGGCAGGTTTGTTGGTTCCACAAACTCTCAGGTTTACTAGTCATATTGGTAAATCTGAATTTTCTGTTTTGGTTGATGGAGGAAGCACTCATAATTTCCTGCAACCCAAAGTGGTGTCTACCTTAGCACTACCAATGGTTACTGATCGGATATTTGAGGTTATGGTGGGTAATGGTCACAAACTGCAGTGTGAGGCAATGTGTCCAGCAGTACCAGTTCGGATTCAGCAACATGTTTTTTTGGTCGATTTCTATGTCCTTCCAATTCAAGGAGCTGATATGGTGCTTGGTGTCCAATGGCTGCAAGTCCTTGGTCCCATCACTTTCGATTATAAAAAACTTACCATGGAGTTCATGTGGAATGGGACCACCATCAAGCTGAAAGGAGACAATCACACAGGGCCTATATCTCTCAATCAGTTCAGAAAAATTACAACCACAGGACAAGTGGCCTCCCTATTTCAACTGCACATGTTAGATTCTGGTTTGAGAGAAGAGTCATCTACCCCTTGCCCTCAGGTACAGCAGCTTATATCCGAATTTGATGCATTATTTCAGGAACCTACAACCTTACCTCCACATAGACATATTGACCATGCCACCCATCTAGAACCAAACTCTTTACCTATTAATGTTCGGCCATATAGATATCCTCATTTTCAAAAGGAGGAAATCGAAAAACAGATTGCACACATGCTTGATTATGGTCTGATTCAATACAACACTAGTCCCTTTTCATCACCAGTGTTGTTGGTAAAAAAAAAGATGGTACGTGGAGGTTTTGTATTGACTATAGAGCCTTGAATGCAATAACCATTAGGGACAGATTTCCTATCCCTACAGCGGATGAATTAATGGATGAGTTAGGAAGTTCTCAAGTGTTTTCTAAGCTGGATTTAAGAGCTGGGTACCATCAAATAAGACTCAAACATGAGGATGTTTCTAAAACAGCCTTTAGAACACATCAAGGGCATTATGAGTTTTTGGTCATGCCTTTTGGCTTGACTAATGCTCCTTCAACCTTCCAATCCACTATGAATTTCATTTTACAACCATTTTTGCGAAAATTTGTTGCAGTTTTCTTTGATGATATACTTGTATATAGTGCTTCCTTGGATTTGCACATACATCACTTGAGACAGGTCCTAGCAACTTTGCAGCAGCATCAGTTCTTTGTTAAAAAAAGCAAGTGCTCATTCGCCCAAAAGGAGGTAGAATACTTGGGCCATATAGTGTCCAACCGTGGGGTTAGTATGGATATTAATAAGGTCAAGGCAATGCTTGATTGGCCTACTCCTAAGAATGTGAGACAGTTGAGAGGCTTCTTAGGCCTTACGGGATATTACAGAAAATTTGTTCAAAGTTATGCTTCTATTGCAGCTCCTTTAACCGAATTACTCAAGAAAGATGCCTTTAGCTGGTCTAGTGATGCCCAAGCAGCTTTTTTGGCACTTAAAAGGGCCATGACCACTGCTCCGGTGCTGGCTTTGCCTAATTTTGATCAAGATTTCATCATTGAAACAGATGCCTCGGATGTTGGAATTGGTGCAGTCCTTTTACAAGGAGATCATCCCCTTGCTTATTTTAGCAAGAAATTGAGCCTCAAAATGCAACATTCAGCAGCCTATGTTAGGGAACTTTATGCCATCACTGAGGCAGTTAAAAAATGGAGACAATATTTGCTGGGTAGAAGATTTCTGATTCGAACAGATCACAAGAGTTTAAAAGCTTTATTAGATCAGATTATTCAAACACCGGAACAACAACATTACCTTACCAAATTGTTGGGATTTCACTATACTATTGTCTATAAACCAGGAAAAGACAATAGAGCAGCAGATGCTCTATCAAGACAGCCCGAAATATTGAGTTTCATGGCTCTTGCCACTTCCCAATTCCAATTCTTGGATGAACTTCGACAGGAGAACAAGACTTCAGCATTTTTCATTCAGAAACATAATGCAGTGGTCCATGATTCTGCCTTACATCAGGAGCTGGAAATAAGGGATGGCTTGTTAATGTATAAAGGGAAGTTGTACTTGGATCCTGCTTCTCCGTTGGTCAATCAAATTATGCAGGAATGTCATTCTACTTTTGTGGGTGGTCATTTGGGTATCAAAAAAACTACATCTCGAATTACAGCTTCTTTTTTCTGGCCCGGAATGCATCAAGACATCAAAAAGTTTGTTAATTCTTGTTTGATTTGTCAACAAGTTAAAGTGCCAACACATAAACCAGCAGGCTTACTTCAACCTATTTTGATTCCTGAAAGAATTTGGGAAGATCTTTCAATGGATTTTATTGTAGGTCTTCCAAATTCCTTTGGTTATACAACAATTTTGGTGGTTGTTGACAGACTTTCTAAAATGGCTCATTTCGGTTTATTGGCTGCTAAGTATACTGCTCCTAAGGTTGCCCAACTTTTTATCCAGTTAATATGCAGACTACATGGAGTTCCTCGCTCCATTATTTCGGACAGGGATCCTATTTTCCTTAGCAATTTTTGGATGCAATTGTGGGAGTTGAGTGGCACTAAACTCCGACGCTCTACAGCCTATCACCCTCAATCAGATGGTCAATCTGAGGTGGTTAACAGAGTGCTGGAATAATATTTGCGGTGCATGACAGCTGAGGTTCCAAAGCAGTGGTCTAAGTTGCTCCCATGGGCTGAGTTGTGTTATAACACAGCCGTCCATTCTGCCACGGGCCTCACTCAGTTTAAGGTGGTGTATGGACGTGATCCTCCTTCCTTGTTGGATTATGTTCCACAATCAACAACCATTCCTGAAGTTGATGACATGCTTTTAGACAGACATCAGTTGCTGTCACAGCTTAAACGGAATTTGGAGAAGGCACAACTTCAAATGAAGACTACAGCTGATAGTAAAAGACGAGATCTTCAATTTAAACCAGGTGATTTGGTTTGGGTAAGATTGCATCCTTTTAGACAGCAGTCGGCGGGCCGACGCATATTTCATAAGCTCTCCTATCGTTATTTTGGACCATTTCCAGTTGATAAAAGAATTGGCAAGGTTGCTTATAAACTTCACCTGCCTTCCACAGCAAAGATTCATCATACTTTCCATGTTTCTCTTTTGAAGCCTTTTCAAGGAGACCATGCTATTCCTTCTCTTTCTTTACCTGATGTGTTCACTGGGGGGTTACCCGTGCTGCAACCCAAACAAATTCTAGCTTCTCGAATTTCTGAGAATGGAATTACAGAAATACAAGTATGTTGGGAAGGCCTGCCAGAAGAAAATGCGACTTGGGAGGTGCTTGAGGAGTTTCAATCCCAATTTCCTTCTTTTAACCTTGAGGACAAGGTTGTTTTCCATGATGGGGGTATTGATACGGTTGAGGTGCAGGATAGGCAAGGAGAGGAGATGGTTAGCTGTCAACAACATGAAGAGGAACCGAATATGGCATTTAGAAGGATGCCACGTGATAGAAAGAAACCATTGAGGTTTAGAGAGTAATTGTACAAAGGCCACGTGGGAGGCACATGTAGTCAGTTAGAATTAGTGGCATAAATGTAGGAATTGTAACCGAAAGTATTCATTGAGATTGTTGTTAATAATTGAAAAGTCTCTTTCTCATCTTTCTCAGTTACATTCTCTCCTTCTTCCCTGTTTTCTCTGCTACTTCTTTCCAAATCAGTGCTCATGATGACACCTCCCTTCCTCTCCATCTTGTGCGCATGGCTGGTTTGTTTGTGTAAAAAAGTTCTGACTTGGTAGCACAATCAGATCTGAACCTCTCCTCTCCACATCCTTGCATGTGCATAGTGTACTTTAGACCTTCACAAGAAACCAGAATTTTCATGATGCATCATCATTGCAACCCCCTCCCACTTCTCTTTAAGTTAGGCGCACACTAGAGGGGGGCTGTCCTCATTTTTCATTCAGCCAATTCCTCTCCCTCTCCCTCACTCTCCTAGCCGAACATACAGCCCCTTGGAGCAAGAAGACTAAGCTAACTCACCCTCCCTCACACTCTCACAGCCGTGGCATTAGACATCAAACAAGTGCAACCTTTTCTCCTCACTTTCCCTCACTGTCCAGCCTATTCCTCACCATTAGAAGTCTGTCCAGATTGTTCCTTCACCTTGGAGTGCGCATAAACCATCCTAGAGGAAAGGTGAACGTGTGGTTAGGTGGTACTAGAAGGTGTGGTGTGTGATCAAGAAGTGTGTGATACAAGAGGTAAGCCTAGAACTTAGACCTCTTTTATGGTGTGTAATCATGTGTGTTCTTGAATGTCTCCTTGAATATGTTTTGTTTTGGATTCAAGAAATGAGCATGGTTAAAGTATAAGGATGGAGCTATTTTATGATGATTTGTATGCATAAGCTATAGAAGGAAAGTCTCATGGTTATGCTTTAAAAATGTGCCACTGTTTTAAGGATGTATATGCCACTATCTCTCAATGAATCTACCACTGTTTGAGGATGAATATGTCACTGTTTCAGTTTTACAAGAGCACCATCTTGATGCCACTGTTTTGTATGAAAGTGCCACTATTTTGAGGCTAAGAATGTCACTGTTTCGGTTGGACAAGCTCACCATTACATGCCACTGTTTCTGCATAAAATACTCACCGTTTTAGTCCATAATATGCCACTGTTTCTGCATAAAATACTCACTGTTTTAGTCCATTATGTGCCACTGTTTCTGCATAAAAACACTCACTGTTTTAGTCCATTATGTGCCACTGTTTCTGCATAAAAACACTCACTGTTTTAGTCCATTATGTGCCACTGTTTCTGCATAAAAACACTCACTGTTTTAGTCCATTTTGCCACTGTTTTGATGATCAAGAATCACTATTTATGCCACTGTTTTAATGTCTAAAAATCATGATTTATATCACTGTTTTGGATGTTCAAATGTATCATTCATGCCACTGTTTTAATGTTCAAAGACCACTCCCTTTGCCACTGTTTTGATGTGCAAATATCACCACTAATGTCACTGTTTTAATGATTAAATGTTACCATTCATGCCACTGTTTTGATGCACAAATAACACTACTTATGCCACTGTTTTGAGGTTCAAATGTCATTGATTATGTCACTGTTTTAACGTTCAAATGCCACTGTTTCTGCCACTGTTAATACCACTGTTCTGCCACTGTTTTGAGGTCCAAAGTGCCACTGTTTCTGTTTTAAAATAGTCACTGTTTCTGCTGTATGTTTACTGTTTTCCTGCTGTAAAACGTCACTGTTTCTGTCCACTGTTTTTAAGGAAAATATCACTGTTTTCTGCTCACTGTTTTAAAGAACAACTCACTGTTTCTGTTCACTGTTTTAAAGCACAAACGTCACTGTTTTCTGCTGTAAAAACGCTGCTGTATGCTCACTGTTTTGCTGCTGTAAAACACTGCTGTATGCTCACTGTTTTCCACTGTAAAACACTGCTGTATGCTCACTGTTTCTGCTGTAAATCGTCGCTGTAAATGATTGGTTGTAATTGATTTAGGTGTGCATAAGAAGTGAGATACTTCGCTGCGGTTTGGTATTGTTTAAAGCACACAAGGTAAGTGTCAGGCGATATTGCCTAATGTGACTATTGACTACTGGTATAAAATTGTGACATGATGCTCCATATTCCGTAAAAGTTTTATGTTCCATTATGATGAAAGGAAACTGCCAAAAATGTGCCGTGATGGCTATATGATTATGAGGTAAAGACGTTATGTGGCAGCATAACGCATATGAAAAGTATATGTGCCGTGATGGCTATATGAAAGGTATATAAGCATGCATCTTACATCATACCGCATTTTTACGCTTTGTGTGTGAAAGCATAGCATGACATGCATGTATCAAGATCATATAGGCCTTGTTTTAGAATAGTTATGTACAGGACCATGTGTTTGAGCAAGCATCATATAGGCATCCCCAAGGTACCGGGGTATGGGACACTTGGCATCAGTCCGCATAGGCCCACAGTTGGAATCCACATGGAGCTCAGGTGCCAAGGGTATATTTGATTCCACTGTGAAGTGCGCGCACGACGGTGCTAAAAGCGCAAAGGAAAGGGCGTTATATACGCAATATATGAATATGATGAAAAGGAAAGGCGTTATATGCGCTATATATATGAATATGATGAAAAGGAAAAAGGAAAAGGAACAAGGATATGTTGAAGTGACTGTTTATGATTTGGTGCCTAGTTAATACTGTTATATTATTGGTTTTGTTGCCACACTACTGGGATTATTCTCACCCCTTCGGGGCTGCTATTTTTCCAAAATGGCAGGAGGACGTAAAAGCATTTGAAGGAGTGATGTTTTGCTGTTGCTTGCTGATGCATGGATTGTCACTGTTGCTGTTTGAATGATTGGATGACTGTAATGTTTAATGTTTTGGTACTCTTGGATGACTGTAGACCTTATCATCTTTGTTTTATCTTGAACTTTTATGAACAGCGGCTATTTTGGAAAACCTTTGTGAAAGGGATTTTTGAAAGACTTAAGTGCTGAAATTTTTACAGTGCACCTTACGGGTGGTGTTTTATGAGCAAACGAACTCGGATTTACTATTATTTTATATGCACGCGAAGCCCCAAACGTGCTCTTTCTAAATCACTTGAAACTTTTTTTTTATCGTCCAAACAGAAGTGATCAGAACTGTAGAAACGCTTTTCGGATTTGAATTTATATATGAGAATCTTTGTTAGCTCATGTGACGTTAACGACTCTAATTCCGCTTAGCAAACGACTCTCTTGGATGCATACAAGGGAGGGCGTTACACTTTCCGAGTGGGATTAATTTTATTATTAATTTTTCAAGAGGCGTAATTTGAGAAAATCTGAAAAAAAAATGGAAAATCGTACCCAGGCATCGAATTTTGATCTAGTTTTTTGCAAGCATCCATGCTTAAACAGATCCCCCACCCCACCCCACCCCCCTCCCTCCAAGTTTAATCGGATTTCATGGAAGGATTGATTTCTAATGAATTTTTGGAGCGGATGATGCCTGCTCCCCCAATATATGTGTATATATATAATAGCCTTACATGCAGTTGCCAGTTTCGTTCAACTAGATACCTTTTTTCTGAGGAGGAAGACGTCCAAATTCGGACCTAGAAATTGAATTCCGGTATGATTTTTTGCATGCATGCTTGGAAAAACCATATCTTACTGTTCCCAAAGTTTCATGATTTTTCCGAGTGGGATTAATTTATTATTAATTTTTCAAGAGGCGTAATTTGAGAAAATCTGAAAAAAAATGGAAAATCGTACCCAGGCATCGAATTTTGATCTGGTTTTTTGCAAGCATCCATGCTTAAACAGATCCCCCACCCCACCCCCCTCCCTCCAAGTTTCATCGGATTTCATGGAAGGATTGATTTCTAATGAATTTTTGGAGCGGATGATGCCTGCTCCCCCCATATGTAATAGGCTTATATGCATTTGCCAATTTTGCACAAGTAGACCACTTTTTTTGCGAGGAGGAAGAAGGCCCAATTTGTAGAGGGTGGCCATCCGATCAAGACTAACCAGAGAATCGTTACGCCCACCCTATTTTTGCCAAATTCCATCGTTTAGACCACTTTTTCGGGGCCTGAAATATTTTTTATCGATCCCTGAACAGGCGAAAATTGAGAAAATCCGAAAAAATGGAAAAGCATACCCCGGCATCGAATTTTGATCTGGTTTCTTTGCAGGCGTCCATACTTAAATATATCCAACATCCCATCCAAGTTTCATTGGATTTCGTGGAGAATTTCTTCATTGATCTGAATAACATAACTCCACACATAACAGCCTCATTACTTTATAACTGACTCATTAATCATTGATATGAATAACATAACTCCACACATAACAACCTCATTACTTTATAACTGACTCATTAATATCAATCAATGAATAACATAACTCCACACATGACAGCCTCATTACTCCACACATAACAGCCTCATTACTTTATAACTGACTCATTAATATCAATCAATGAATAACACATTAATCATTGATATGAATAACATAACTCCACACATAACAGCCTCATTACTTTATAACTAACTCATTAATATCATCCAAGTTTCATCCCGCATCGCAATCCTCTTCATTGATCTGAATAACTTAACTCCACACGTAACAGCCTCATTACTTTATAACTGACTCATTAATCATTGATATGAATAACATAACTCCACACATAACAGCCTCATTACTTTATAACTAACTCATTAATATCATCCAAGTTTCATCCCGCATCGCAATCCTCTTCATTGATCTGAATAACATAACTCCACACGTAACAGCCTCATTACTTTATAACTGACTCATTAATCATTGATATGAATAACATAACTCCACACATAACAGCCTCATTACTTTATAACTAACTCATTAATATCATCCAAGTTTCATCCCGCATCGCAATCCTCTTCATTGATCTGAATAACTTAACTCCACACGTAACAGCCTCATTACTTTATAACTGACTCATTAATCATTGATATGAATAACATAACTCCACACATAACAGCCTCATTACTTTATAACTAACTCATTAATATCATCCAAGTTTCATCCCGCATCGCAATCCTCTTCATTGATCTGAATAACTTAACTCCACACGTAACAGCCTCATTACTTTATAACTGACTCATTAATCATTGATATGAATAACATAACTCCACACATAACAGCCTCATTACTTTATAACTAACTCATTAATATCATCCAAGTTTCATCCCGCATCGCAATCCTCTTCATTGATCTGAATAACATAACTCCACACGTAACAGCCTCATTACTTTATAACTGACTCATTAATCATTG
>JAVKPL010000447.1:0-14921 GCA_032173675.1 Gastrolobium villosum
TTTTGCATTTTATTTTATTCATCCATTTTCGACGGAATTCATTTTCCGTCAAAAATCTTCGACGGAATCCATTTTTCGTCGAAAAACTTCACAAAATCAATTTCTTTTGCATTTATTTTATTCATCCATTTTCGACGGAATTCATTTTCCGTCAAAAATCTTCGACGGAATCCATTTTCCGTCGAAAAACTTCACAAAATCAATTTCTTTTGCATTTATTTTATTAATCCGTTTTCGACAAAATTCTTTTTCCGTCGAAAAACTTCTCAAAACCAATTTCTTTTGCATTTATTTTATTCATCCATTTTCGACGAAATACATTTTTCGTCAAAAATCTTCGACGGAATCCATTTTCCATCGAAAAACTTCATAAAATCAATTTTTTGCATTTATTTTATTCATCCATTTTCGACGGAATTCATTTTCCGTCCAAAATCTTCGACGGAATCCATTTTCCGTCGAAAAACTTCACAAAATCAATTTCTTTTGCATTTATTTTATTCATCCATTTTCGACGGAATTCATTTTCCGTCAAAAATCTTCACAAAATCAATTTCTTTTGCTTTTATTTTATTCATCCATTTTCGACGGAATACATTTTTCGTCAAAAATCTTATGCAATCCATTTTTCGTCGAAAAACTTCATAAAATCAATTTCTTTTGCATTTATTTTATTCATCCGTTTTCGACGGAATACATTTTTCGTCAAAAATCTTCGATGCAATCCATTTTTCGTCGAAAAACTTCAGAAAATCAATTTCTTTTGCATTTATTTTATTCATCCATTTTCGACGGAATTCATTTTCCGTCAAAAATCTTCGACGAAATCTATTTTCCGTCGAAAATATTCACAAAATCAATTTCTTTTGCATTTATTTTATTCATCCATTTTCGACGGAATTCATTTTCCGTCAAAAATCTTCGACGGAATCCATTTTTCGTCGAAAAACTTCACAAAATCAATTTCTTTTGCATTTTATTTTATTCATCCATTTTCGACGGAATTCATTTTCCGTCAAAAATCTTCGACGGAATCCATTTTTCGTCGAAAAACTTCACAAAATCAATTTCTTTTGCATTTATTTTATTCATCCATTTTCGACGGAATTCATTTTCCGTCAAAAATCTTCGACGGAATCCATTTTCCGTCGAAAAACTTCACAAAATCAATTTCTTTTGCATTTATTTTATTAATCCGTTTTCGACAAAATTCTTTTTCCGTCGAAAAACTTCACAAAACCAATTTCTTTTGCATTTATTTTATTCATCCATTTTCGACGAAATACATTTTTCGTCAAAAATCTTCGACGGAATCCATTTTCCATCGAAAAACTTCATAAAATCAATTTTTTGCATTTATTTTATTCATCCATTTTCGACGGAATTCATTTTCCGTCCAAAATCTTCGACGGAATCCATTTTCCGTCGAAAAACTTCACAAAATCAATTTCTTTTGCATTTATTTTATTCATCCATTTTCGACGGAATTCATTTTCCGTCAAAAATCTTCACAAAATCAATTTCTTTTGCATTTATTTTATTCATCCATTTTCGACGGAATACATTTTTCGTCAAAAATCTTCGATGCAATCCATTTTTCGTCGAAAAACTTCATAAAATCAATTTCTTTTGCATTTATTTTATTCATCCATTTTCGACGGAATTCATTTTCCGTCAAAAATCTTCGACGGAATCCATTTTCCGTCGAAAAACTTCACAAAATCAATTTCTTTTGCATTTATTTTATTCATCCATTTTCGACGGAATTCATTTTCCGTCAAAAATCTTCACAAAATCAATTTCTTTTGCATTTATTTTATTCATCCGTTTTCGACGGAATACATTTTCCGTCAAAAATCTTCACAAAATCAATTTCTTTTGCATTTATTTTATTCATCCGTTTTCGACGGAATACATTTTTCGTCCAAAATCTTCGACGGAATCCATTTTTCGTCGAAAAACTTCACAAAATCAATTTCTTTTGCATTTATTTTATTCATCCATTTTCGACGGAATTCATTTTCCGTCAAAAATCTTCGACGGAATCCATTTTCCGTCGAAAAACTTCACAAAACCAATTTCTTTTGCATTTATTTTATTCATCCATTTTCGACGAAATACATTTTTCGTCAAAAATCTTCGACGGAATCCATTTTCCATCGAAAAACTTCATAAAATCAATTTCTTTTGCATTTATTTTATTCATCCATTTTCGACGGAATTCATTTTCCGTCCAAAATCTTCGACGGAATCCATTTTCCGTCGAAAAACTTCACAAAATCAATTTCTTTTGCATTTATTTTATTCATCCATTTTCGACGGAATTCATTTTTTTCTTCGCAATCAAAAATCTTCACAAAATCAATTTCTTTTGCATTTATTTTATTCATCCATTTTCGACGGAATTCATTTTCCGTCAAAAATCTTCGACGAAATCTATTTTCCGTCGAAAATATTCACAAAATCAATTTCTTTTGCATTTATTTTATTCATCCATTTTCGACGGAATTCATTTTCCGTCAAAAATCTTCGACGGAATCCATTTTTCGTCGAAAAACTTCACAAAATCAATTTCTTTTGCATTTTATTTTATTCATCCATTTTCGACGGAATTCATTTTCCGTCAAAAATCTTCGACGGAATCCATTTTTCGTCGAAAAACTTCACAAAATCAATTTCTTTTGCATTTATTTTATTCATCCATTTTCGACGGAATTCATTTTCCGTCAAAAATCTTCGACGGAATCCATTTTCCGTCGAAAAACTTCACAAAATCAATTTCTTTTGCATTTATTTTATTAATCCGTTTTCGACAAAATTCTTTTTCCGTCGAAAAACTTCACAAAACCAATTTCTTTTGCATTTATTTTATTCATCCATTTTCGACGAAATACATTTTTCGTCAAAAATCTTCGACGGAATCCATTTTCCATCGAAAAACTTCATAAAATCAATTTTTTGCATTTATTTTATTCATCCATTTTCGACGGAATTCATTTTCCGTCCAAAATCTTCGACGGAATCCATTTTCCGTCGAAAAACTTCACAAAATCAATTTCTTTTGCATTTATTTTATTCATCCATTTTCGACGGAATTCATTTTCCGTCAAAAATCTTCACAAAATCAATTTCTTTTGCATTTATTTTATTCATCCATTTTCGACGGAATACATTTTTCGTCAAAAATCTTCGATGCAATCCATTTTTCGTCGAAAAACTTCATAAAATCAATTTCTTTTGCATTTATTTTATTCATCCGTTTTCGACGGAATACATTTTTCGTCAAAAATCTTCGATGCAATCCATTTTTCGTCGAAAAACTTCACAAAATCAATTTCTTTTGCATTTATTTTATTCATCCATTTTCGACGGAATTCATTTTCCGTCAAAAATCTTCGACGAAATCCATTTTCCGTCGAAAAATTCACAAAATCAATTTCTTTTGCATTTATTTTATTCATCCATTTTCGACGGAATTCATTTTCCGTCAAAAATCTTCGACGGAATCCATTTTTCGTCGAAAAACTTCACAAAATCAATTTCTTTTGCATTTATTTTATTCATCCATTTTCGACGGAATTCATTTTCCGTCAAAAATCTTCGACGGAATCCATTTTTCGTCGAAAAACTTCACAAAATCAATTTCTTTTGCATTTATTTTATTCATCCATTTTCGACGGAATTCATTTTCCGTCAAAAATCTTCGACGGAATCCATTTTCCGTCGAAAAACTTCACAAAATCAATTTCTTTTGCATTTATTTTATTAATCCGTTTTCGACAAAATTCTTTTTCCGTCGAAAAACTTCACAAAACCAATTTCTTTTGCATTTATTTTATTCATCCATTTTCGACGAAATACATTTTTCGTCAAAAATCTTCGACGGAATCCATTTTCCATCGAAAAACTTCAAAAAATCAATTTTTTGCATTTATTTTATTCATCCATTTTCGACGGAATTCATTTTCCGTCCAAAATCTTCGACGGAATCCATTTTCCGTCGAAAAACTTCACAAAATCAATTTCTTTTGCATTTATTTTATTCATCCATTTTCGACGGAATTCATTTTCCGTCAAAAATCTTCACAAAATCAATTTCTTTTGCATTTATTTTATTCATCCATTTTCGACGGAATACATTTTTCGTCAAAAATCTTCGATGCAATCCATTTTTCGTCGAAAAACTTCATAAAATCAATTTCTTTTGCATTTATTTTATTCATCCATTTTCGACGGAATTCATTTTCCGTCCAAAATCTTCGACGGAATCCATTTTCCGTCGAAAAACTTCACAAAATCAATTTCTTTTGCATTTATTTTATTCATCCATTTTCGACGGAATTCATTTTCCGTCAAAAATCTTCACAAAATCAATTTCTTTTGCATTTATTTTATTCATCCATTTTCGACGGAATACATTTTTCGTCAAAAATCTTCGATGCAATCCATTTTTCGTCGAAAAACTTCAGAAAATCAATTTCTTTTGCATTTATTTTATTCATCCATTTTCGACGGAATTCATTTTCTGTCAAAAATCTTCGACGCAATCTATTTTCCGTCGAAAAAATTCACAAAATCAATTTCTTTTGCATTTATTTTATTCATCCATTTTCGACGGAATTCATTTTCCGTCAAAAATCTTCGACGGAATCTATTTTCCGTCGAAAAACTTCACAAAATCAATTTCTTTTGCATTTATTTTATTCATCCATTTTCGACGGAATTCATTTTCCGTCCAAAATCTTCGACATAATCCATTTTTCGTCGAAAAACTTCACAAAATCAATTTCTTTTGCATTTATTTTATTCATCCATTTTCGACGGAATTCATTTTCCGTCAAAAATCTTCGACGGAATCCATTTTCCGTCGAAAAACTTCACAAAACCAATTTCTTTTGCATTTATTTTATTCATCCATTTTCGACGAAATACATTTTTCGTCAAAAATCTTCGACGGAATCCATTTTCCATCGAAAAACTTCGTAAAATCAATTTCTTTTGCATTTATTTTATTCATCCATTTTCGACGGAATTCATTTTCCGTCCAAAATCTTCGACGGAATCCTTTTTCCGTCGAAAAACTTCACAAAATCAATTTCTTTTGCATTTATTTTATTCATCCATTTTCGACGGAATTCATTTTCCGTCAAAAATCTTCGACGGAATCCATTTTTCGTCGAAAAACTTCACAAAATCAATTTCTTTTGCATTTATTTTATTCATCCATTTTCGACGGAATTCATTTTCCATCAAAAATCTTCGACGGAATCCATTTTCCGTCGAAAAACTTCACAAAATCAATTTCTTTTGCATTTATTTTATTCATCCATTTTCAACGGAATTCATTTTCCGTCAAAAATCTTCGACGGAATCCATTTTTCGTCGAAAAACTTCACAAAATCAATTTCTTTTGCATTTATTTTATTCATCCATTTTCGACGGAATTCATTTTCCGTCAAAAATCTTCACAAAATCAATTTCTTTTGCATTTATTTTATTCATCCGTTTTCGACGGAATACATTTTTCGTCAAAAATCTTCAACGGAATCCATTTTTCGTTGAAAAACTTCATAAAATCAATTTCTTTTGCATTTATTTTATTCATCCATTTTCGACGGAATTCATTTTCTGTCAAAAATCTTCGACGGAATCCATTTTCCGTCGAAAAACTTCACAAAATCAATTTCTTTTGCATTTATTTTATTCATCCATTTTCGACGGAATTCATTTTCCGTCAAAAATCTTCGACGGAATCCATTTTCCGTCGAAAAACTTCACAAAATCAATTTCTTTTGCATTTATTTTATTCATCCATTTTCGACGGAATTCATTTTCCGTCAAAAATCATCACAAAATCAATTTCTTTTGCATTTATTTTATTCATCCGTTTTCGACGGAATACATTTTTCGTCAAAAATCTTCGGTGCAATCCATTTTTCGTCGAAAAACTTCATAAAATCAATTTCTTTTGCATTTATTTTATTCATCCATTTTCGACGGAATTCATTTTCCGTCAAAAATCTTCGACGAAATCTATTTTCCGTCGAAAAAATTCACAAAATCAATTTCTTTTGCATTTATTTTATTCATCCATTTTCGACGGAATTCATTTTCCGTCAAAAATCTTCGACGGAATCCATTTTCCGTCGAAAAACTTCACAAAATCAATTTCTTTTGCATTTATTTTATTCATCCATTTTCGACGGAATTCATTTTCCGTCAAAAATCTTCGACGGAATCCATTTTCCGTCGAAAAACTATACAAAACCAATTTCTTTTGCATTTATTTTATTCATCCATTTTCGACGAAATACATTTTTCGTCAAAAATCTTCGACGGAATCCATTTTCCATCGAAAAACTTCATAAAATCAATTTCTTTTGCATTTATTTTATTCATCCATTTTCGACGGAATTCATTTTCCGTCCAAAATCTTCGACGGAATCCATTTTCCGTCGAAAAACATCACAAAATCAATTTCTTTTGCATTTATTTTATTCATCCATTTTCGACGGAATTCATTTTCCGTCAAAAATCTTCACAAAATCAATTTCTTTTGCATTTATTTTATTAAACCGTTTTCGACGGAATACTTTTTTCGTCAAAAATCTTCGACGGAATCCATTTTCGTCGAAAAACTTCACAAAACCAATTTCTTTTGCATTTATTTTATTCATCCATTTTCGATGGAATTCATTTTCCGTCAAAAATCTTCGACGAAATCTATTTTCCGTCGAAAAAATTCACAAAATCAATTTCTTTTGCATTTATTTTATTCATCCATTTTCGACGGAATTCATTTTCCGTCAAAAATCTTCGACGGAATCCATTTTCCGTCGAAAAACTTCACAAAATCAATTTCTTTTGCATTTATTTTATTCATCCATTTTCGACGGAATTCATTTTCCGTCAAAAATCTTCGACGGAATCCATTTTCCGTCGAAAAACTTCACAAAACCAATTTCTTTTGCATTTATTTTATTCATCCATTTTCGACGAAATACATTTTTCGTCAAAAATCTTCGACGGAATCCATTTTCCATCGAAAAACTTCATAAAATCAATTTCTTTTGCATTTATTTTATTCATCCATTTTCGACGGAATTCATTTTCCGTCAAAAATCTTCGACGGAATCCATTTTCCGTCGAAAAACTATACAAAACCAATTTCTTTTGCATTTATTTTATTCATCCATTTTCGACGAAATACATTTTTCGTCAAAAATCTTCAACGGAATCCATTTTCCGTCAAAAATCTTCACAAAATCAATTTCTTTTGCGATTTAAAACTTCACAAAATCAAATTCTTTTGCATTTATTTTATTCATCCATTTTCGACAGAATCCAGTTTTTGTCAAAAAACTTCACAATATCAATTTCTTTTGCATTTAATTTATTCATCCATTTTCGACGGAATACATTTTCCATAAAAATCTTCAACGGAATCCATTTTGCTTCAAAAAACTTCACAATATCAATTTCTTTTGCATTTATTTTATTCATCCATTTTCGACGGAATTCATTTTCCGTCAAAAATCTTCGACGGAATCCATTTTCCGTCGAAAAACTATACAAAACCAATTTCTTTTGCATTTATTTTATTCATCCATTTTCGACGAAATACATTTTTCGTCAAAAATCTTCAACGGAATCCATTTTCCGAAAAACTTCAAAATCAATTTCTTTTGCATTTATTTTATTCATCCATTTTCGACGGAATCCATTTTTCGAAAAACTTGATAAAATCAAATTCTTTTGCATTTATTTTATTCATCCATTTTCGACGGAATTCATTTTCCGTCGAAAAACTTCACAAAATCAATTTCTTTTGCATTTATTTTATTCATCCATTTTCGACGGAATCCATTTTCCAAAAAAATCTTCAACGGAATCCATTTTGCGTCAAAAAACTTCACAAAATCAATTTCTTTTGCATTTATTTTATTCATCCATTTTCGACGGAATTCATTTTCCGTCAAAAATCTTCGACGGAATCCATTTTTCGTCGAAAAACTTCACAAAATCAATTTCTTTTGCATTTATTTTATTCATCCATTTTCGACGGAATTCATTTTCCGTCAAAAATCTTCGACGGAATCCATTTTCCGTCGAAAAACTTCACAAAATCAATTTCTTTTGCATTTATTTTATTCATCCATTTTCGACGGAATTCATTTTCCGTCAAAAATCTTCACAAAATCAATTTCTTTTGCATTTATTTTATTCATCCATTTTCGACGGAATTCATTTTCCGTCAAAAATCTTCGACGGAATCCATTTTTCGTCGAAAAACTTCACAAAATCAATTTCTTTTGCATTTATTTTATTCATCCATTTTCGACGGAATTCATTTTCCGTCAAAAATCTTCGACGGAATCCATTTTTCGTCGAAAAACTTCACAAAATCAATTTCTTTTGCATTTATTTTATTCATCCATTTTCAACGGAATTCATTTTCCGTCAAAAATCTTCGACGGAATCCATTTTCCGTCGAAAAACTTCACAAAACCAATTTCTTTTGCATTTATTTTATTCATCCATTTTCGACGAAATACATTTTTCGACAAAAATCTTCGACGGAATCCATTTTCCATCGAAAAACTTCATAAAATCAATTTCTTTTGCATTTATTTTATTCATCCATTTTCGACGGAATTCATTTTCCGTCCAAAATCTTCGACGGAATCCATTTTCCGTCGAAAAACTTCACAAAATCAATTTCTTTTGCATTTATTTTATTCATCCATTTTCGACGGAATTCATTTTCCGTCAAAAATCTTCACAAAATCAATTTCTTTTGCATTTATTTTATTCATCCGTTTTCGACGGAATACATTTTTCGTCAAAAATCTTCGGTGCAATCCATTTTTCGTCGAAAAACTTCATAAAATCAATTTCTTTTGCATTTATTTTATTCATCCATTTTCGACGGAATTCATTTTCCGTCAAAAATCTTCGACGAAATCTATTTTCCGTCGAAAAAATTCACAAAATCAATTTCTTTTGCATTTATTTTATTCATCCATTTTCGACGGAATTCATTTTCCGTCAAAAATCTTCGACGGAATCCATTTTTCGTCGAAAAACTTCACAAATTCAATTTCTTTTGCATTTTATTTTATTCATCCATTTTCCGTTTATTTTATTCATCCATTTTCGACGGAATTCATTTTCCGTCAAAAATCTTCGACGGAATCCATTTTTCGTCGAAAAACTTCACAAAATCAATTTATTTTGCATTTATTTTATTCATCCATTTTCGACGGAATTCATTTTCCGTCAAAAATCTTCGACGGAATCCATTTTTCGTCGAAAAACTTCACAAAATCAATTTCTTTTGCATTTATTTTATTCATCCATTTTCGACGGAATTCATTTTCCGTCAAAAATCTTCGACGGAATCCATTTTCCGTCGAAAAACTATACAAAACCAATTTCTTTTGCATTTATTTTATTCATCCATTTTCGACGAAATACATTTTTCCGTCAAAAATCTTCGACGGAATCCATTTTCCGTCGAAAAACTTCACAAAATCAATTTCTTTTGCATTTATTTTATTCATCCATTTTCGACGGAATTCGTTTTTCCGTCGAAAAATCTTCACAAAATCAATTTCTTTTGCATTTATTTTATTCATCCATTTTCGACGGAATACATTTTCCATAAAAATCTTCGACGGAATCCATTTTCCGTCAAAAAACTTCACAAAATCAATTTCTTTTGCATTTATTTTATTCATCCATTTTCGACGGAATTCATTTTCCGTCAAAAATCTTCGACGGAATCCATTTTTCGTCGAAAAACTTCACAAAATCAATTTCTTTTGCATTTATTTTATTCATCCATTTTCGACGGAATTCATTTTCCGTCAAAAATCTTCGACGGAATCCATTTTCCGTCGAAAAACTTCACAAAATCAATTTCTTTTGCATTTATTTTATTCATCCATTTTCGACGGAATACATTTTCCGTCAAAAATCTTCGACGGAATCCATTTTCCGTCGAAAAACTTCACAAAATCAATTTCTTTTGCATTTATTTTATTCATCCATTTTCGACGGAATTCATTTTCCGTCAAAAATCTTCGACGGAATCCATTTTTCGTCGAAAAACTTCACAAAATCAATTTCTTTTGCATTTATTTTATTCATCCATTTTCGACGGAATTCATTTTCCGTCAAAAATCTTCGACGGAATCCATTTTCCGTCGAAAAACTTCACAAAATCAATTTCTTTTGCATTTATTTTATTCATCCATTTTCGACGAATTACATTTTTCGTCAAAAATCTTCGACGGAATCCATTTTCCGTCGAAAAACTTCACAAAATCAATTTCTTTTGCACAAAATCAATTCTTTTGCATTTATTTTATTCATCCATTTTCGACGGAATTCATTTTCCGTCGAAAAACTTCACAAAATCAATTTCTTTTGCATTTATTTTATTCATCCATTTTCGACGGAATACATTTTCCGTAAAAATCTTCAACGGAATCCATTTCTGTCAAAAAACTTCACAAAATCAATTTCTTTTGCATTTATTTTATTCATCCATTTTCGACGGAATTCATTTTCCGTCAAAAATCTTCGACGGAATCCATTTTTCGTCGAAAAACTTCACAAAATCAATTTCTTTTGCATTTATTTTATTCATCCATTTTCAACGGAATTCATTTTCCGTCAAAAATCTTCACAAAATCAATTTCTTTTGCATTTATTTTATTCATCCATTTTCGACGAAATACATTTTTCGTCAAAAATCTTCGACGGAATCCATTTTCCATCGAAAAACTTCATAAAATCAATTTCTTTTGCATTTATTTTATTCATCCATTTTCGACGGAATTCATTTTCCGTCCAAAATCTTCGACGGAATCCATTTTCCGTCGAAAAACTTCACAAAATCAATTTCTTTTGCATTTATTTTATTCATCCATTTTCGACGGAATTCATTTTCCGTCAAAAATCTTCACAAAATCAATTTCTTTTGCATTTATTTTATTCATCCGTTTTCGACGGAATACATTTTTCGTCAAAAATCTTCGGTGCAATCCATTTTTCGTCGAAAAACTTCATAAAATCAATTTCTTTTGCATTTATTTTATTCATCCATTTTCGACGGAATTCATTTTCCGTCAAAAATCTTCGACGAAATCTATTTTCCGTCGAAAAAATTCACAAAATCAATTTCTTTTGCATTTATTTTATTCATCCATTTTCGACGGAATTCATTTTCCGTCAAAAATCTTCGACGGAATCCATTTTTCGTCGAAAAACTTCACAAAATCAATTTCTTTTGCATTTTATTTTATTCATCCATTTTCCGTTTATTTTATTCATCCATTTTCGACGGAATTCATTTTCCGTCAAAAATCTTCGACGGAATCCATTTTTCGTCGAAAAAACTTCACAAAATCAATTTATTTTGCATTTATTTTATTCATCCATTTTCGACGGAATTCATTTTCCGTCCAAAATCTTCGACGGAATCCATTTTCCGTCGAAAAACTTCACAAAATCAATTTATTTTGCATTTATTTTATTCATCCATTTTCGACGGAATTCATTTTCCGTCAAAAATCTTCGACGGAATCCATTTTCCGTCGAAAAACTATACAAAACCAATTTCTTTTGCATTTATTTTATTCATCCATTTTCGACGAAATACATTTTTCGTCAAAAATCTTCGACGGAATCCATTTTCTGTCGAAAAATTTCACAAAACCAATTTCCGTCGAAAAACTTCACAAAATCAAATTCTTTTGCATTTATTTTATTCATCCATTTTCGACGGAATTCATTTTCCGTCGAAAAACTTCACAAAATCAATTTCTTTTGCATTTATTTTATTCATCCATTTTCGACGGAATTACATTTTCCATAAAAATCTTCGACGGAATCCATTTTCCTTCGAAAAACTTCACAAAATCAATTTCTTTTGCATTTATTTTATTCATCCATTTTCGACGGAATTCATTTCCCGTCCAAAATCTTCGACGGAATCCATTTTCCGTCGAAAAACTTCACAAAATCGATTTCTTTTGCATTTATTTTATTCATCCCATCCAATTTCGACGGAATCCATTTTGCTTCAAAAAACTTCACAATATCAATTTCTTTTGCATTTATTTTATTCATCCATTTTCGACGGAATTCATTTTCCGTCAAAAATCTTCGACGGAATCCATTTTCCGTCGAAAAACTTCACAAAATCAATTTCTTTTGCATTTATTTTATTCATCCATTTTCGACGGAATTCATTTTCCGTCAAAAATCTTCACAAAATCAATTTCTTTTGCATTTATTTTATTCATCCGTTTTCGACGGAATACATTTTTCGTCAAAAATCTTCGGTGCAATCCATTTTTCGTCGAAAAACTTCATAAAATCAATTTCTTTTGCATTTATTTTATTCATCCATTTTCGACGGAATTCATTTTCCGTCAAAAATCTTCGACGAAATCTATTTTCCGTCAAAAAAATTCACAAAATCAATTTCTTTTGCATTTATTTTATTCATCCATTTTCGACGGAATTCATTTTCCGTCAAAAATCTTCGACGGAATCCATTTTTCGTCGAAAAACTTCACAAATTCAATTTCTTTTGCATTTTATTTTATTCATCCATTTTCCGTTTATTTTATTCATCCATTTTCGACGGAATTCATTTTTCGTCAAAAATCTTCGACGGAATCCATTTTTCGTCTCGAAAAACTTCACAAAATCAATTTATTTTGCATTTATTTTATTCATACATTTTCGACGGACTTCATTTTCCGTCCAAAATCTTTAACTGAATCCATTTTTCGACGAAAAACTTCACAAAATCAATTTATTTTGCATTTATTTTATTCATCCATTTTCGACGGAATTCATTTTCCGTCAAAAATCTTCGACGGAATCCATTTTCCGTCGAAAAACTATACAAAACCAATTTCTTTTGCATTTATTTTATTCATCCATTTTCGACGAAATACATTTTTCGTCAAAAATTTGTCAAAAATCTTCGACGGAATCCATTTTCCGTCGAAAAACTTCACAAAATCAAATTCTTTTGCATTTATTTTATTCATCCATTTTCGACCGAATTCGTTTTTCGTCGAAAAACTTCACAAAATAAATTTCTTTTTCATTAATTTAATTCATCCATTTTCGACGGAATACATTTTCCATAAAAATCTTCGACGGAATCCATTTTGCTTCAAAAAACTTCACAATATCAATTTCTTTTGCATTTATTTTATTCATCCATTTTCGACGGAATTCATTTTCCGTCCAAAATCTTCGACGGAATCCATTTTCCGTCGAAAAACTTCACAAAATCAATTTCTTTTGCATTTATCTTATTCATCCATTTTCGACGGAATCCATTTTTCGTCGAAAAACTTCACAAAATCAATTTCTTTTGCATTTATTTTATTAATCCGTTTTCGACGGAATACTTTTTCTGTCAAAAATCTTCGATGGAATCTATTTTTCATCGAAAAACTTCAAAAAATCAATTTCTTTTGCATTTATTTTATTCATCCATTTTTGACGGAATTCATTTTCCGACAAAAATCTTCGACGAAATCCATTTTCCGTCGAAAAAATTCACAAAATCAATTTCTTTTGCATTTATTTTATTCATCCATTTTCGACGGAATTCATTTTCCGTCAAAAATCTTCGACGGAATCCATTTTTCGTCGAAAAACTTCACAAAATCAATTTCTTTTGCATTTATTTTATTCATCCATTTTCGACGGAATTCATTTTCCGTCAAAAATCTTCGACGGAATCCATTTTTCGTCGAAAAACTTGATAAAATCAATTTCTTTTGCATTTATTTTATTCATCCATTTTCGACGGAATTCATTTTCCGTCAAAAATCTTCGACGGAATCCATTTTCCGTCGAAAAACTATACAAAACCAATTTCTTTTGCATTTATTTTATTCATCCATTTTCGACGAAATACTTTTTTCGTCAAAAATCTTCGACGGAATCAATTTTCCGTCGAAAAACTTCACAAAATCAATTTCTTTTGCATTTATTTTATTCATCCATTTTTGACGGAATTCATTTTCCGTCCAAAATCTTCGACGGAATCCATTTTCCGTCGAAAAATTCACAAAATCAATTTCTTTTGCATTTATTTTATTCATCCATTTTCGACGGAATTCATTTTCCGTCAAAAATCTTCGACGGAATCCATTTTTCGTCGAAAAACTTCACAAAATCAATTTCTTTTGCATTTATTTTATTCATCCATTTTCGACGGAATTCATTTTCCGTCAAAAATCTTCGACGGAATCCATTTTTCGTCGAAAAACTTCACAAAACCAATTTCTTTTGCATTTATTTTATTCATCCATTTTCAACGGAATTCATTTTCCGTCAAAAATCTTCGACAGAATCCATTTTCCATCGAAAAACATCATAAAATCAATTTCTTTTGCATTTATTTTATTCATCCATTTTCGACGGAATTCATTTTCCGTCCAAAATCTTCGACGGAATCCATTTTTCGTCGAAAAACTTCACAAAATCAATTTCTTTTGCATTTATTTTATTCATCCATTTTCGACGGAATTCATTTTCCGTCAAAAATCTTCACAAAATCAATTTCTTTTGCCTTTATTTTATTCATCCGTTTTCGACGGAATACATTTTTCGTCAAAAATCTTCGGTGCAATCCATTTTTCGTCGAAAAACTTCATAAAATCAATTTCTTTTGCATTTATTTTATTCATCCATTTTCGACGGAATTCATTTTCCGTCAAAAATCTTCGACGAAATCTATTTTCCGTCGAAAAAATTCACAAAATCAATTTCTTTTGCATTTATTTTATTCATCCATTTTCGACGGAATTCATTTTCCTTCAAAAATCTTCGATGGAATCCATTTTCCGTCGAAAAACTTCACAAAATCAATTTCTTTT
>JAVKPL010000448.1:0-14814 GCA_032173675.1 Gastrolobium villosum
CCTCGATGTCCCGACACTGCTGTACAAGTGTCCCAAACTCTCTCGAAGCAGAACCAGCAAGGTGATCAGCAATATCATCACTAAGTCCTCTGCGGAACTTAGCTGCTAAGAAAACTGAAGTAGGCCTCTCCATCCGGAAGTGAGCAAACTTAACCAGCTCATTGAACTTGGCCAGATACTCGTCAACAGACAGCGATCCCTGAACCAACCTGTCGAACTCCCCCTGCTTCCTCTCCTGTGCATCATAAGGGAAGTACCGACCCAGAAAGCAATCCTCGAAGAATGGCCATGTCATCACATGACCCTGCATCTCGAAAGCATGAGAGGTGTTCGTCCACCACTCGTGGGCATCGCCCTCCAGCATATAGGTAGCGAACATCAGCTTCTGTGGATCTGTACACTGCATGACCCGGAAGATCTTATCCAGTGCCTGAAGCCATCTCGTCGCAGTAATAGGATCATAAGAACCATCAAAAGAAGGTGGCTTATTCTTACGGAAAGCATTCAGCCGGTGGTCGATCTCGTCTCGATCATCAACAAGTACAGGGACGGTCTGCAAGGCCCCCGTAAGGTGACTGCCTACCATCTGACTCTGGGTGTCATCATGAAGACTGGGTGGAGGTGGAGGCGGTGGCGGTGGAGGTGGTGGCGGACAAACTGGCCAGCAGCAGGACCAGCCCTCAACTTCTCTAACATGACTCTCATCAACGTCATGTTCGCCATGTGGTTCTCCTGTAGGATATCCTCCGTGGCTTTCCTGTTCGCCTCTCTGACGGGGTCCAGCATAGCCTGGTTTACCAATCTCGTGGCCTCCTGGTCGGCTAGTTGGGCCGCCTGTATTTCAGCCAATGCAGCCAGGACAGGATCCGGTTGACCCTCATTAGTACCTTGGTTCCTCCTAGGCTGTACCATGACTCTGCACAAGTTACACAAAGAATGAGTTGATCAGACCCACACAATATGGTCACATATGCATTATCACAATAAAACCAAACAGAGAGAACACAAGATAGACACACAACAAAGCATCCTAAGTTATTGCAACACATACAGGCTTTTCCCTAGAAAGTGCTCTGATACCATAAAATGTAACACCCTGTGTATACCCGGTTTGTTAACATGTCATCGTATTAAGCCACACTTAATTAAAATGCGGAATAACTTTTTCTTTAATTCAATTATGACGTCATTATACTTAGCCAGGTTGATTACTTAATCATTTTCATAAAATTATCGCCTGTATGTAAATTGCAAAGACAGCTAACTGAAATACCTCAATATATAAATAAAGTAAGTATCTAAGTCACAGGACTACAACATTTAGTGTAGACAATATCCTGATACATTATTACAACTGAAGTCTAAAAACATAAAGTCAAGCCAATGTGGCATGGACAATCCCCTTGCTCACCAAATAAGGCAACAAAGCCCATCAAATCTCAACAACAACAACATAATAATGAAGCTAAAAGCATAAAGCAGTAAACAGGATCCAGCATCCAATCATAACAGCATATCAGCATAAGCAGCATAAACATGTATCAACTAAGCTCTGGAGGTCTCAACCCCTAGGTTACCTGAACCTGAAATAAGCATCCCCAAACGTGGGGTGAGATCTCTAAACAAGAAATCTCAGTAAGGCAAGGGGTCCTCAAGGATCTTCCACCCCAAGCTCACTTACATGTGCAATATAACTTCAAAAGCATTTAAAAGTATAAATTCCAAAACTATGCTGTGCAACAGATATTCATGTCATGTGTGTTATCACTATTCTACTGGCCAGAGAAATGCAAGAATACGTCTATTACCTACAGTTAGTACAAGGAACATCGCTTGCACCTCACCCACAGCCTCACCATCTTGTATGTACCACATACTCAGGCTTACCGTATAGGTGGAACACCACATGCATATCATAAAGGCACTCACATATAACAACGCAACATCGTTTATCAAATAATACATAAAAACAGCATCATGCATATAAACCATCCCCCCACGGTACATGATGGAACTAACAATGGAAAAACCGAGGACACAAAAGCTTAGCTTGCAAGCTAACTACCTAATGCCAAGAGTCCAAACAGCTCAAAGTCCACACACAGCAGTATGACAATCTGAATTGGACCAGTAATCATATCAATAAACAAGGCTCATGAACATAAAGACTACGCTTCTCTTTTGCGTTTTACGTCTTTAGGCTTCCCACAAAGCCTTAAGCCCTTAATCACATAGGTTCTGACTTATATAACTTATTACAGAAGTATCACTTCATCAAACTAAGGTCCACAAACCCATACAAGCCCTCTGTATGAACAGTACCTTACTGTTAATCGAAAATCAAGAATATCCGGATATATGTCGGGGCAATATCCGGATATCAATATCAGGATATCATATCCTGATATGCATATCCGGATATCCATATACGGATACCACAGAGACCCATATCCAGATATCAATATCTGGATACCTATATCCGGATATCAATATCTGGATATTTCCAACCCAATATCTAGATATTTCACGACAGAACTCAGATTCTGCATGTCGTGAAATACCAAACCAAAGGTCTAACTTTTACCGATTACAGAAGCTTAAACATGCATTTCTAGGTGTGTTTAGCATTACCCAACGTTAGGTTATCATCTTAGCTTGTTAGATGCATCAAGGTTCCATTTTTAAGCATAAAAACTCAAGTTCAAGGGTGGTGATCATACCACAAGCTCAAAACAGAGAATGAAGGTGCTCTTGGAGCTCTCCCTTCAGCTCCAAAGGTCCTGACACCAAGGTGAACGAAAATGATGCACAAGGTGGGTCATTTCTCTTCAAAGGTTACTCCTTGGAGCTCCCACAACCAAGGAAATGGTGACTTCTTCACCCAACACCAAACCAGCACTCTCCCTTCCCAAAACAGTGGCACAAGCTCAGAATACAACTTACTCAACCCTCCCAAACCTCTCTACCAAGTGTTTACAATGTAAAAAAGAGAAGAATCAAAGGAAAAATAGGTCATTTGATGGTTTATCAAGCAAGGAATGGTCAAGGAGAAGGTGGCAAGTATGGAGACACACCCTTAGCAGCCAACTCACACAGGAGTCACCAAATGCCTAGGGTTTTGTGCCTAAAAGCCATATATATAGCCCACTTAAATGAAATCACACAGTATTATCATTAATTGCTACGCTTAGCATTTTAATCCCAAACTTAGGATTCTTAATCTACTCATTTTTCTAAGATTTATCATATTTTTATTTTATTTTTTGGAGTACCTTTCTAGTACACGTTTTTCCATAGCCAGTATCAGTTCTGGCACCGGTTCTCATTATTTTGACTTGAAACTTGTTTTACATGTTCTACATATTATTCTAGGAATATTCAAGCACTTATTATAATTTTTCGGGATACTTCACCGGTACGCATTTATACCGTGTAGCATAACCGGTATCTGCACTTTTCATCTGAAAAGCGATTTTAAACATAACCTTCTTGCCAACTTCAGATGAGTGCAAAGGCATTTGACTGATAGTAATTTGTGCCCTAGATCTAAGATCAATCAACGTAGAGGATAGTCTACATGTAATGAGAGACTATAACCTTGTGTAGACAAATAACCTCAATTTAATTGTGCCCGCTACATGAGTGGTTGCAATTGAATTGCGAGGTAGTAGAACTCTCAAAAACTCACTTTCAATGGAATTGTGGGTCACTGCTAGGCTTAGAGATGGCATGGAAGATGGAATTAAGACAGGTTTACTAAGAGCCACTCACAAATATCTATTGGCTTCATAATTCAGGAGTGCCATGTACATCATCATTTTTATGCTTTAATGTAACACTCCGTTCAAGATCGGTTAGTTAACATAAACTATGGTATTTAATGCGCTTCTTACACAAATAAAATACGTGGAAGACTTATATAAAAGTATCACCAGTGTCTACATAACTATGTGACTTAACTTTTTCTTTTTTTTTCCTTACATATTGTCATGCCTAACTTATTCCTGTATTAACTCTAATTGTACAATCTGATACTTGCACAGAATCATTAACTTGAAAATCTTGTGACCGTAACTAACGAACAATGAGTATCTGAATATGATAACTTGTACTATTTTAGATAGAATCTCACGGACAACATAACAGCTGAAAATCGGACAATCCAAGGATAAAATCCCACAATCTTGTATAACCTGAAACTCAGAAAAGTCCAGTAGAGATAATTAATAGATAGTCCAACCAATGAACCTAGAATCCATCCATGGATTCATACAGAATATTGCTTCATGCCAATTCTCTCATACTTAACATAATGGATATTCTTACTTATACATAACGGAACCCGAAACAGATAACTGAAAACATCATATGCATATGCATCTCAAAACATATACAAACATCTCTCGGATACAAAAGTCAGACTATATATATGCATGATCATACGTTATGCTACAAATTATCTATACAGGTATCCAAAATATCATATCAAAAGTCCTATGCAGCTACGACCCCTGGTCCTGTGCAGGCTCCTTGCCCTTGGAGGACTCTCATGCTGCTACTAGAACACTTGAAATGTGTCCCTAAATGGGGTGAGATACAACATCTCAATAAACCTAGGGTTTATGAAGTAGTCTTCACCATGAATTCACTTCCTGCATGAAAGGTCAAATATAGAGTATAGCAGATATCATATAAGCATAACCAAGATACAACATCCAAGAGTCGGATTCCTCCATAAGATACTCCAAGCAAAATCTTCCGAGCACCCTAGTACTTCCGAGCACTGTGGTCCTCATGGGAGATATAATAATACAACTCCAGATAGGAATAACATAACTTATTCAAATGTGGCATGGACAACCCTCATGCTCACCAAATAAAACAACATAATCATTAAATCATGTCTCAAGTACAATAGACGTAAAGGTATAACAACAAGGCAGAAATTATAATAACATAGCAAGGTGCATGCATCATCTCAACTCAACTTCTACCTCCTGCTGCTAGAGGTCTCAACCTCAGAAGTGCTTGTACCAAAGAATGTGCCCCACACAGGGTGAGATCTCTAACAAGAAATCTCAGTAAGACAAGGGTTCCTCAAGGATCTCTCCACCCCAAGCTCACTTAGATGTGCAATATAAGTTCAAAGCGATGACAATAATAAATGGCAAAATCTATGTAATGCAGCATATGTCCATGCCATGTGTGTATGAATCTTACTGGCCAAAGAATAAAAGGTAGGGATTACGTATGTATACAACCCACAGTACAAGGAGTCAACCATGTACCTCACACACGGAGTTACCATCTTGCATGTGGCCTGACATGCTCAGGGATTACTGTCTCGTGTGGAATACCACATATACATATACATATACATATAGAAAATGCTCTATCATAATAATCCAGCTTAAAAGCATATCCAATATTCATCATGTAAAAATATATATTTTCATAAAAACACATCATGCATATATGTGGAACCAATGCACTCAACGAAAAGAACATAAAGGTTCAACGATTTTGATGATAACAAACAAGCATGGAAAGAAAGTCTCATCATGCAACTATCAAAAAGGAGTCCAAACAAGATCAAGACTCAAGCTTCAAGAGAAGTCTCTAAGTCTAAACTCAAAATAATATATAGGACTTAGGATTATTTGTAAGATGATTCCTTACATGAAAGAAGCTCATAGTATTTTTAAAGTACATGCATTAAATCATCAATCGACATTGAAATACATTTCTAAACATGAAAATATACTTTCAATATTCATAAACTGTTAAACATGTTTTTGAAACTATCCTTGAATCAAGAGAAAACCATGCAAGGGTGAAATCCAACCTGCTGACAGGTTGGTAATCGATTACCAAACTATGGTAATCGATTACCCTTCATGGTAATCGATTACCAAACTTATGGTAATCGATTACCCACTGTACAGAGACAAAAATAACGGCTATAAAACGGCTAGTTTGCGAAAATGGATAAGAAATAGACCTTGGGGGCCCTCTATAAATAGAGGCTACTGTTCCCATTGATGGGACACACCTCTTGATCATTATTGCTCATTAATTCTCATCCTATTTGCATTATTCTTGTCTTCATATCATAAAATCTCTTTGAGCTTTATTCTTGTAAGAGTGTCATATACCATTATTCTTCAACTTGTATTATCTGTACTTTGAGAGTACTTAGCCATTGTTAAACACCTTCATTTGATTTATTGATTAGTTAGGGGAGTGAACCCTATACACTTGAAAGGTCACCAAATTCCTAAGAAAATTTGGAGTGAAAAGTTGTAAGGCATCAAGAGCCCGAATTCTTGAAAAGGTGTAGTGGTTTGTCAAGCACCCTCAAGCTTGATAGTGAGTGAAAAGATTTGATCGAGCTGCTTCAGTCTGGACGTAGGTCACAGTGGTGGTGACCGAACCAGGATACATCTAGTTTGCAATTTCTCTAACTCTGATCTCTTTATTTGCATATTGAAATTGCCTTTTTAGATTGTCTTTGCATACTAGCTTGTTTACTTTGCTATTCCTTTCCTTGCTCCTACGCTTAGATTATTTTCTATTAAATCGCTTTATTGAAGAAATAGTCTTTAAAACATCAAAAGAGGTACTTTGCGAAAAGATTTTGTTAAACTCAATTCACCCCCCCTCTTGAGTATTGAAGCCACCTGTCCAACAAGTGGTATCAGAGCTTGAACTCTTGTGTAAAGAGCTTAACCGCTTCAAGAGAAGGGATGGCTTCTTTAAACCATGATATGCCCCTTGAGGGATCTTCTAGTACTAGACCTCCATTTTTCAATGGCGTCGATTATTCTTATTGGAAGAGTCGAATGAAAATATTTCTTCAATCTAATGATTTAAGAGTATGGAGTATAGTTGAAAAAGGGTATACACTACCTACTAAGAAAAATGAGAAAAATGAAGATGTTCCTAAAGATATAGATGATTATAATGATGATGAAATTAAGAAAGGAAATTGGAATGCTAGAGCTCAAAATTTGATCACAAATGCCTTAGGTCGTGATGAATACTTTCGTGTCTCAAACTGTAAGAATGCTAAGGAAATGTGGGATATTCTTCAAATAACCCATGAAGGAACTAGTGATGTTAAATTCACAAAATTAAACGCACTCACTAGAGAATTTGAAATGTTTGTGATTCATGAAAATGAAAGCATTCAAAGTATGCAAAGAAGGTTCACACACCTTATCACTCATTTAAATGCTTTAGATAAATCTTTTACTAACCTTGAGTTGATTTCTAAGGTAATGAGAAGTGTGCACAACAGAGAATGGCAACCCAAGTTGACGGCCATTACGGAATCAAAAGATCTAAAAACCATGGATCTTGCAACCTTGTTCGGCAAGCTTCAAGAGTATGAAATGGAGCTAACCAGAATAAGCTTAAAGGAACAAGCAATCAAAAAAAGTAAGGGAATTGCCTTGAAAGCCTCAACACCAAGCAAAGAAAAGGATGAGGAAAAAGAAGATGGCGATTCCGAAAATGGTCTTGATGAAGATGAAATGAGTCTCTTCGTAAAAAAGTATGGAAAATTCTTTAAGAAGAATTTCACAAAGAAATCATCATTTCCTCCTAGAAGAAGATCTAAAGATGAAGGATCCTCCCAACTCACCGTCACTTGCTTTGAATGTGGAAAAGTCGGTCACTACAAATCGGATTGTCCAAATGCTCAAAAGAAAGACAAAAATGAAAAGAAGCAAGGCAAGGATAGAAGGAGCTTCAAGAAAGCTTATCTTGCTTGGGATGACGAATCTAGTTCCTCCGATGATGACTCCAAGGAAGAAGCAAACCTATGCTTCATGCAAGATGGAAGGCCATCGGAGAAATCAAGGAAAGAAACCCAACATATATGTCTAATGGCAAATGAGGACAAAAATGAATCCGAAACCGAGGTAAACTCTTCTTGCTCTACTATTTCCCCTTCATATGATGAGTTGTCCGACATGTTTGAAGAAATGCATAATGAAACTCTAAAACATGTTAAAAATCTTAGAACATCAAGAAAAACTATTAGTTGTTTGGAAAAACAAGTTGCATCTTTAGAAAATGAAATTAAAGAATTAAAGGATGAAAATGAAACTCTCAAATTACTTGATGCTAGCATTGGTTGCATCAAATGTCTATCTTCAAATGATCATGCATCCTCATCATCGTGTACATCATGCAAAGATCTAAGTAAAGAAATTGATGATTTAAATGGAATTCTAAGCAAATTCACATGTGGAAGAGATAACTTAAATGTGTTACTTGGTAAACAAAGATGCATGTTTAACAAATCCGGATTGGGCTTTGACACTAGCACACAAGAAAAATCATATAAAAACTTTTTCATTTCTCCATCCTACATGACAAGTAGTCCATTCATTAAGTGCTTTCATTGTGGTGGAAAAGGTCATAGTGCTTCCACTTGTAAAGTTAGAAGAAATGGTATAATAGGGCAAAAGAAAGTATGGGTTCCTAAGGGAACTAAGCCCAAGACTAACACACAAGGACCCAACACGATGTGGGTACCAAAGATTAAATCTTGACTTTGTGATGTAGGTTTGTTTGAAAGCTAAGAGCTCCAAGTGGTACTTGGATAGTGGGTGCTCAAGTCACATGACGGGAGATGTAACTAAATTTCAATCATTCACAAAGAAAGAGCATGGACATGTGTCCTATGGTGATAACAACAAAGGAAAGATACTCGGCATCGGAAAAGTTGGTAATTCCTTCTCTATCTCTATAGAAAATGTTTTACTCGTCGAGGGCCTTAGACATAACTTGCTTAGCATTAGTCAATTATGTGATAAAAATTATAGAGTCATTTTTGACTCAACCTCTTGTAAAATCGAAAGTATACTTGATGGGCAAGTTAAGTTTATTGGTCATAGAGTGGATAACATTTATATGATAGACTTAGATGGTATGCCTTCAAATGACGATAAATGTTTGATTAGTAAGGAAGATGACTCTTGGTTATGGCATAGAAGAATAGCACACATTGGCATGGGTCAATTAAGTAAATTGATATCCTTAGACTTAGTAATTGGATTGCCAAAGCTCAAATTTGAAAAAGATAAAGTTTGTGATGCTTGTCAAATGGGAAAACAAGTAAAGGCTTCTTTTAAATCAAAAAATATTGTTTCTACCACAAAGCCTTTACAACTTTTACATATGGATCTTTTTGGACCAACTAGAACTATGAGCTTTGGTGGCAATTACTATGCTTTGGTCATTGTGGACGATTACTCTCGCTATACTTGGACTTTATTTCTTACATATAAAAGCGATGCTTTTAAATCATTCAAGAGACTAGCCAAACTCATTCAAAATGAACAATCTTCAAATATTGTTTCAATTAGAACCGATCATGGTGGAGAATTTGAAAATCAAGATTTCGAACTCTTTTGTGAAGAAAATGGCATTGAACATAATTTTTCCGCTCCTAGGACTCCACAACAAAATGGAGTTGTAGAAAGGAAAAATCGTGTATTAGAAGAACTTGCTAGAACCATGTTAAATGAAAACAATCTTCCAAAATATTTTTGGGCGGAAGCCGTTGGCACCGCATGTTATGTTATGAACCGTGCTTTAATTAGACCTATTTTGAAGAAAACTCCCTATGAACTTTACAGAGGGAGAAAACCCAATATTTCATATTTTCATGTCTTTGGTTGCAAATGTTTTGTTTTAAATAATGGAAAAGAAAACCTTGGCAAATTTGACTCTAAAGCTGATGAAGGCATATTTCTAGGATATTCACTCACAAGTAGAGCTTATAGAATCTATAACAAAAGAACAATGGTCATTGAAGAATCTATTCATGTTGTATTTAATGAAACTAACAATGCCTTGCCTAGAAAGGAAGTTTGTGATGATGATATCATAGGAAGCATGGAAAACATAAACTTGAATGACAAAGAGGAAAATGAAAGGCAAAAAGAAAAGGAAGCAAACGATGAAGAAACACCTAGTCAACAAACCAATGATGGAAACAACCTACCACAAGATTGGAGAGTAGCAAGAGGACACCCCATTGATGTGGTAATTGGTGATATATCAAAAGGGGTAACTACTAGAAACTCAATAAGAAATATTTGTAATCATTTAGCTTTTGTTTCTCAAATTGAACCTAAGACCATAAATGAAGCAATTATTGATGAACATTGGTTCTTGGCAATGCAAGAAGAACTAAATCAATTTGAAAGGAATCAAGTTTGGGAACTTGTGCCAAAACCAAATGATCATCCAATAATTGGAACCAAATGGGTCTTTAGGAACAAGCTTGATGAAAATGGCATAATAACTAGAAACAAAGCTAGACTTGTTGCTAAAGGATATAATCAAGAGGAAGGAATTGATTATGATGAAACTTATGCTCCCGTTGCTAGATTAGAAGCTATTAGATTGTTACTTGCATTTGCATGTATAATGGATTTTAAACTCTTTCAAATGGATGTTAAAAGTGCCTTTTTGAATGGATATATTCAAGAAGAAGTATATGTTGATCAACCTCCCGGTTTTGAAGATCATGACTTACCTAACCATGTTTTTAAACTTAAAAAAGCTTTATATGGCTTGAAACAAGCTCCAAGAGCTTGGTATGAAAGATTGAGTAAATTTCTTTTAGAAAAGGATTTTTCAAGAGGAAAAGTGGATACAACTCTCTTTATAAAGAAGAAAAATAATCATCTATTGTTTGCACAAATCTATGTTGATGATATTATATTTGGTGCCACTAATGTTCACCTTTGTGAAGAGTTTGCCAACCTCATGCAAAGTGAATTTGAAATGTCCATGATGGGAGAGCTCAACTTCTTCCTCGGTCTCCAAATAAAGCAACAAAAGGATGGAATATTCATCAACCAAGCTAAATATTGCAAAGAGTTACTCAAAAAATTTGGAATGGACAACTCCAAAACCATTGATACTCCCATGAGTACATCTTGTTCCTTAGACAAGGATGAAGGAGGTAAATCCGTAGAGATCACTAAATATCGAGGTATGATCGGCTCACTCCTTTACTTAACCGCAAGTAGGCCCGACATCATGTTTTGTGTATGCATGTGTGCTAGATTCCAAGCTAATCCTAAGGAATCACACTTAAGTGCCGTAAAAAGAATTATGAGATATCTTGTGGGCACTTCACAAATGGGATTATGGTACCCTAAGGGTGCATCATGTGAGCTAATAGGCTATTCCGATTCCGACTTTGCGGGATGCAAATTGGATAGGAAGAGCACTAGTGGCACTTGCCACTTTCTTGGTTGCTCTTTAGTATCTTGGCATAGCAAGAAACAAAATAGTGTGGCTTTGTCCACGGCCGAAGCCGAATACGTGGCGGCCGGTAGTTGTTGTGCTCAAATCATTTGGATGAAACAACAACTCAAGGACTTTGGGGTTGAACTTGATCACATCCCTATAAGGTGTGATAACACTAGTGCCATAAACCTCACAAAGAATCCCATCATGCACTCTAGAACTAAACATATTGATATTAGACATCATTTCATAAGAGATCATGTGCAAAGTGGAGATTGCATATTGGAATTTGTGGAATCCTCAAAGCAATTGGCAGACATCTTCACCAAACCACTCCCAAGGGAAGTATTCTATAACTTAAGAAGAGAAATTGGTCTCATTGATCCATCATACATATGACTACTTGCTACATGTCTTTGCTAAATTGGTCTCATCTTTATTGCTAAATGTTCCATCATCCATATCCACAAACCCCCCTGTTTCGCGCCCTGTTTCTGCCCAGTACCCTTGGGTAATCGATTACCAGCACTTTGGTAATCGATTACCAAGAAGGGTAATCGATTACCTTAAAATGGTAATCGATTACCAATGCGCATTCTGGGTTTCAAAGTCCCGAGACAAAACCCCCTTTTTTTTTCCCAAATCAAAAACCCTTTCCCCACCGCGACCTCCCCCCCTCCCATTCTCCTCCACAACCGCGACCCCCCTCCCCTTTCCTCCACAACCGCGACCCACCATCTCCCTCCTCCGGCACCTCCACGGTTTGATCTCTCCTCTTCTTTCTCTCTTCCTCTGCATTTTTTTTTTCTTTTTCTGTTCTTTCTTTCATTCTGCATTTTTTTTTATTTATTTTTCTGCAATTTTTTTTCTTTCTCATTCCTGTATGTTTTGTGGTGTGGCTGCTGGTATTGTCTTTTTTTTAATCTCCGATTCTTGTATGTTTTCTTTCTAATCTCCTGTTCCATTTTGTCATTTTTTTTCTTTTTTATACCCATTGATTCCCATTCGTTTTCTGCAAATTTTTCTGCATTGTTTTGTATTTTTTTTTCTTCTCTGTGTCTGCCCCATCGTTTTTCTTCTTTTGTATGCCTTTTTTTTACTCCCACAATGTTTGGCCGCTGCAGACCCGGAAGGGTGATGGGTATCTGTTGTTTTTTTTCTTAGCCACATCCATGAGTGTTTCGCTTTGCATGATAAGTCTATAGGTGAGGGAGTGAGGGTAGGGAGAGAATGCGAAATGGGAAAGCTAAGAAAGTGTGGTAAATGATTTCAGCTAATTCGATTTGGTTTGTTCTTTGGATTACACACATTCTACCTTTCATACCTAGTAGACTTTTTAACCTGTTACCATCATGCTTTCCTTTTATTTTTTTTCTTCCTTATTGCATATTGCCCTTTTCTTTTAACCGTGTTAGATTCATGCTTTGTGGGAACTATATTTAAGTATGCGCTATTCACTTGGAACCTACCTTGGCACAATTTTCTTTTGTAGGATTTTCAGCACTTCATGGAATCCTCATCTCACCAAGTTCGCAAGAGGCCCCGCGGCTCATGTCTCTTTGGAAAATATTTCTCTACCGCTGCCAAGTATGCCACCTTCAAAGAACATTATGCCTCCCGTCCGGTCATCGCCTCGAAATGCTTGGATATTAAATTTCTGAGTGATGAAGGATTTGAAATCTGTGATCTCTTGGCTCATGCTGGAGTCCTACAGTTAACTCTACTCAAAGATCAATACTCAGAAGACATCATTCGGGCTTTCTACTGCACTGTCAGCTTTGTCAATGATACCCTCAAAGCTGATATCAAGGGCAAGACCTTCTCGGTACCACCTAGCGAATGGCCCTGCATCATTGGCTCTGCATACACCGGACACAAATACGGTGTGTATCCATTTCCCCAGTATGACAGGTATGCCTTCACGCAGTCCATTGTGGAACCCGGCATCATCGTCACACAGTCCAAGTTCAGTGTGTCCATGTTAACTATGGAAAACCGGATTCTACATTATGTGATCACTCACATGCTGTCCCCGAGATCCTCTAACTACTCTCGGGTGCTTGATGCTGATATCTTTCTCATGTGGGTTATTCGCTCCAAAATAAGTTTCAACTGGCCTTACTTTATCTGCTCACAAATGATTAAAGCCGGAAACTCCTCGGGTGCACTTCCCTATGCTACTGTCATTGTTGAGATTCTGCGTCATCAGCAAATCTTCATGGAAGGTGAGACTCTATGTGATGCTGTCCACAAGCTTGGAATGCATCTGCTGGCCCAAATGCAAATTAAGCAGATCAATGGCATCTGGTGCAAGACGACTGCTCCTCCTGACATTGGAGCTGGTCCTGCTGATATCCATGACGACCCTCCTCCTCCGGCCACTGATCCTCCTGCTGATTCCTCTTCCTCCGCGGACCACAGTTTGGGATCCATTCTCACATCTATTCATCGGCTTCAGACCACTATGGAATCCGGCTTCGCCTCTTTGAACTTTAGGCATGCTAATACGGAGCTTCGTCTGAAACGCATTGAGGATCATCTCAACATTCCTCCTCTTCCTTCTCTACCACCACCGCCTCCACATGACTCTGATGACTTTTAGTTTTTATCAGTTATTTATCTTTTATTTTGGGCTTATCTTATGCATCTATTTCGTCATGTTACTTTGAACATTTTGCTTCTCTAGCACGCTAACTCTCTGAACTGGTTGCCTACATTTTACTTTATTATGCACACTACTTCTATTTCATTATCTCTTTTGCATTACCTATCTAAATGTTTTCTCCTTATCTACTCATGCTTTTTGATGTTGCCAAAGGGGGAGAAATATGTGACAATTAAAAACAAGGCATAAACATATATTAAGTTAAAGAGGGGGAGAATAAAATTCAAACTTAAATGACACCTTATATATCAATTATATATTCATGGGGAGTGTCAATTCTATAACATGCAATACTAACCTTCGTTTTTATTTTTGAGTTTGTCATCATCAAAAAGGGGGAGATTGTGGAACCAATGCACTCAACGAAAAGAACATAAAGGTTCAACGATTTTGATGATAACAAACAAGCATGGAAAGAAAGTCTCATCATGCAACTATCAAAAAGGAGTCCAAACAAGATCAAGACTCAAGCTTCAAGAGAAGTCTCTAAGTCTAAACTCAAAATAATATATAGGACTTAGGATTATTTGTAAGATGATTTCTTACATGAACGAAGCTCATAGTATTTTTAAAGTACATGCATTAAATCATCAATCGACATTGAAATACATTTCTAAACATGAAAATATACTTTCAATATTCATAAACTGTTAAACATGTTTTTGAAACTATCCTTGAATCAAGAGAAAACCATGCAAGGGTGAAATCCAACCTGCTGACAGGCTGGTAATCGATTACCAAACTATGGTAATCGATTACCCTTCATGGTAATCGATTACCAAACTTATGGTAATCGATTACCCACTGTACAGAGACAAAAATAACGGCTATAAAACGGCTAGTTTGCGAAAATGGATAAGAAATAGACCTTG
>JAVKPL010000449.1:0-14879 GCA_032173675.1 Gastrolobium villosum
ACTTAGAAAAGTGAAATTATTTATTTTAAAAACTATTAATACTTAAAATAGATAAATGATTATATTAAAATAGCATTTAGTTAAATTTCATAAAGAAAATCAATAAGTACTTAAGATCAATTAGGAAGGGATTATTCCAGTTTAAGCACTTGTGTCGAGTTTGAGTCACTAGGAACACAATTCACGGCTCGAATCGAATTAGTTGAGTAATCGATCAACTATTAGATAATATCTATACAACAAAATCACAAAGAAAAAATTAATAATTAAAGTAATTAATTGTGCAATTTTGGACTCATAGTTCGACTCGTGTGAGGCTGGACTAACAAAATCATTTTTTATTTTAATTTTGTTGGTTGTTGTCACACCTTTCTGAGCTATTCAAGTAGACATATTGGGTCCGATCTAATATAACACCTCTAAATACTGCTATATCAAGAACAGTTTTTCTGACTTTTTTTATAAAAAATAAATAAAAATGAAATAGACAAATTCATACATAGTTGATAGTACATGGATTTCTTCTTTTTTCTTTAATACAAAATCCAATAATTAAGGGAAGCAAAATAACCCAATTTCACCATAACCGCCACTGTTTTATCTAACTTTACTAATCTGTGGAAGTATTAACCATGGACCGATGATATTTTAACTACCAAAAATTCTTAGTACTAACTTACTACCCATCACATCATCATTGGATCGAAAAGAGAGAATGTTAAAAAGTTTTTGAAAAGAGAGAAAATATTAATCTAATGGTGATTAGATAGGTAGTAAATTGATAGTGAAAATTTTTGGCAGTGAGAATATCCCTACTCTTAGACATATAGTGCGTCTTCTCAAATGTAGCCTTGCTTGTATTTGCGAAAGAGCTCCTCGGTTTTGGCATTCCTAAAGGCATAGCACCCTATCACATATACGGCAATTAAAGCAACCACAGTAATGATCAATATCACATTGGCCCTCCTCCACTCTATGCTAAGGGATGCTAATAAACCTGCCTTGCATGAGTCACAGTTGTAGCAAAGTTGTGTTTGGTCGTTGCTCCAATGTAGGCAATCCATATCTTCTGCCGTGTTAATGGGGCTAATCCAATAGGTTGGGTTCACAAACGTGTATCCACATTTGGTTGGTGGCTTACAGCACCCTGACTGCATGAGATTAAAGTCCAAAAGCAAAAAAAGCATAAGAATAAAGGGGTGACGATGAGTAATGTTAAGAAGAATCTCGGTTTAATTAACTCTTCAACTTTTGTTCTCTCATCTTTCTTTTGATAAAAGATCAAAGTTTTGAAATGATGGTTTCTTTAGCAATAGTTTGCCTAATTAACAAGAATGTGTTTCAAAAAAGAAAAGAAAAAAAGAATTACAATCTTAAAAAACTTAGTTGAATGCTTTCTGGAGAAATAGGTGTATGAAAAACAAAATTGAAAAAAGACAAGGACATGTTTTTTTGGGTTTCTCAAACATATTTCACTAGTCCTGTTGGAGCACTATCATACCCATCATATTAAGGAACACTGTTACAATTCGAGCACTATCACACCCATCATATTAAGGAACAGTTACAATTCGATCACTATCACACCCATATTAAGAAACTCTGTTACAAGGACATGTTTTAGGAAGTTAAGCGAATTAATCAATACGATTTGTGTTCCTAATTTTTGTTAGGGTTTTATAATTCTTATTTAACATGAGAATTGAAATCTTCCTACACACCCTTCGATTTCCGTGCTGATGTGGGTCCTACACATAATTTTTTATAACATATGGGTCCCAGATGCTTTCTATCTCTACAACATGAGATTTCAGTTCTCACGTTACATGAGAATTATAAAACCCTTTCTGTTATTGCCCTCTCCATGAAATAAAGAAACTAAAACCATCCATTTAACTCGCAAAATGCAATTGCGACCCAAATGTTTTGGTTTAGAAGGTCTTCGCAACCGCATTGTGAACATAATTATAGCTGCATCAGCTGTGATTGCTTGTAATTTTTCGCAATTTTAGTAATACAATGCAACTGTGTGATTGCAATTTAAAAAACATATGCGTAATATATACCGATTCACTGAGCTACTAAACTGAACTTGCGAATAGAAATATAGTATAACTAGGAAATGTAGTAAGAGGGAATTAAACGAATTGAGTTGGGTTTACCTGCATGGGCGTTAGGTGTGCATTAAAGAAGTCCTGAGCCATTCGGTAACTCTGGTTCAACTCAGCACACATAGTTGTTGAGCTAAGACAACTTTTAATGCGATCCCACTTGTATGAGCTTCTTACCCTTCGACGAAGAAAACCTGAGAAATCATCCGTATGATATTCTAAGTATGACCGATTGGGTTCAATGTCTCCATGGCCTCTAAGAGTAACCATATATATGAAAACCACCAAGCAAACTAGCAACCCAATAAGCACAACCATGGCAATGAGATAAAATATGAGAAGCCAGGGTATTCTCCAAAACGCTCCAATGAAACCTGCCAGAGCCACGACAAAGATAAGAACCCCCAAGGTGATGATAGGCCATTGTATGATTTTGACACAGGAATCGGCTGGCTCTGTTGTTAGCCAGATTCCAGCACCAATGATTGGGATTGAAAGTAGAACGGCAACGAAGTTAATTGCTCCTATAACATTATTGCTTAGTGCCATTTCAGTAGGAGCAAATTTAGATGCCTGGTTTAGAAAGGTGTTTATGGGTTTTTTTTATGTTTATTGAAAATACTGAGTAATTATAAATGGAATGTAGCTTTTGGGAACCGAGATCTAGGAGTCATGTTTACTTAATCCCACCTAAATTTGTTCCTTTCCTTGGATACCTGAAAGCTTCTAAAGCAAGTTAAAATAAACAACTTGAGGATTGGGATTTTGATATTTAGGTCTCATTATTCGACCATAACTTTTTGGAAAGGAATACCTTGCACTGTGGTACATAAAGGATGGTGTTAAACAACCACTTCAACCCAAAATTTTTGTGCTTGAAGTGTAGATTTGGCACAAATTTATTATTGGTCTACCTTGCTGCATAAGTCCATTTTCTTTGGTCTTCCTTGTGTTTTTCTTAATTCCACCTGAAAGTGGGGCAGTGAAGATGGAACTCGTGACTGAAGCTCTGATACCATGTTAAAGAATCACTTCAACCCAAAACCTTAAGTGCTGGGTGATGACCTTTTTAATGATTTATATTATATTCTCTAACAATTGTTAGAGAATATAAATTTTGTGTTGGGTGATGGCCTTTTTAATGATTTATATTATATTCTCTAACAATTGTTAGAGAATATAATATAAATCATTAAAAAGGCCATCACCCAACACCTTAAGGTTTTAGACTGAAGTGATTCTTTAACATAGTATCAGAGCTTCAGTGACTATGAGTCACGAGCTCGATCTCACTGCCCATACTTTCAGGTGGAATTAAGAAAAACACAAGGTAGACAAAAAAATGGGCTTGTGTAACATAAAGAAGACCAATAATGAGCTTGTGTCATATCTACGCTTCAAGCCCAAAGAGCTCTTGCGTGTGGGTGTGTGTTAGAGAATATAATATAAATCATTAAAAAAACCCTCACCCAACACGTTAAGGTTTTAGGTTGAAATGGTTGTTAAGAGATTGAGTGGAGGTAAAGGAAAAAGGATTGACAGCCACGAGCAATGCACTGTGCAGGTGTTGGACAAAATCAGAAGAAAGAATCCACATGTAACGATTCCTTTGAGCATCTAAGCTTACTTATTTCAGATATCTTCCGAAGAATCTTGAGCAGTTGAGCTATTCGATCCTTCATGGTATTCCGTATTCATGCTTTATTTCATATTTTGTCATTACATTAAAATATTACTATCATAATTTAAAGTTGTCATGCTAATTGTTAACTTATTTTTACCCATCTCGATTTTAAATAGGAATGTTACTAGTACATTTTTTATTGCTCATATTTGGATCTGATGTTCATTTCACTATTTTATATACCCTTGTTTTTTTACATTAACTTTCCGTGTGCACCCGATACGTTACCATTATGATTTCAAGCGCAGTGAAATAAAAACAGTAAAATTCACTTAATCAAATGTGTCATAAAGTTTCTAAACAACCTCCTAAACATCCAAACGAAAAGAAATCGATTAGGCAGCAGGCACAACAAAAGAACTTGGTAAAGCGATCCAGTACTTTCAAATTTAGACAACAGAAATCACACACTATTGAATGTCTCTTGTAACGTCCCGTCTGCTGCCGGTTAATTAACATTCATATGATAGTAAGCGCAGCATGCTCAACTTAATTAATGCGGAAGCTGACTAAATAAATTTTACTTTTTCCTTATGTATTGCAAACCTTTTTACTTCCGTGGCCAAAATAAAACGGACACAGCATTTCCTCTGTATTTTGGACTACTGGGGATAATTCCCGCTATGATAATTTTCACCTGATTGATAGTTTAATATAATCCAGACATATACCATATTACCTAGCCATCCATGGCATATGCTATCTCAATATCACACTGTCTCAAAATAATGTTCATGATGTTACTTATATAATTACATCAAATAAACAAAAGAGATGCAATTAAATAAGTAACATAGACCTGAGCATGCATAACTAACAGCATATACAAACTATCGACATGGCATAGACATCTCCTATGCTCTCAAAAAAAATACATGGCATGTACAACTCAAAATATGGTATGTCAGGTACAAATCTAAGTATCCACAAGACCCTAACAATCATGTCAAGTAATATCTCTCATCTGGCCTCTTGCCACGCGATGCCTCGGCACCATCAGCTTCTGTACCTGAAATGGTGATCCCCATAACACGGGGTGAGATAATATAATTACCTCAGTAAGCTAGGGACCCTTGGAGGGCTCCTCCACCCCTAAGCTCACTTCTGGTATAAACACAGTATAAAAATCCATGTATGCATCAGAATATGTACGACAATGCAGTGTGCAATAATATAATCCTACTGGCCAGAGAATATAACAAGTATGTATTACGCAAGGAAACACCGTCTTGCAACATACCGTATGAGGAAACACCGTCTCATACTATGCATAAGGAAACACCGTCTTATGCCTCACACAAGGAAACACTGTCTTGTGTGGCACACAAACATACATACATATACATGCAACAAATAACAATTTATTTTCAACATACCATATCAAACTACCATCCTCCCTCGGAGTCTGGTGGAACAAATGGGGGATTAACCCCAAGGACCAAAAGGTTACCTGGCAAGCAATGTCCTCCAATAATTCTCGTGTCCACAGAGTCACGATCTTTTACAAAGTCACAACCTAGTTCCAAGATGTGAATACAATCAGTATTCCTATATACCAGTCTACCACGTTAAATTTCCAAGACTACACATACAAGAAGCCTACACTTGATTTTTATTCCAATTTATCAAAGTGTCCTAAACGGCCATTTCATAATTTTTCTTTTTACGAGAACCAATCCCAAACATATTTAACAAAGGGGCTCACCTACAAATCACCCTCAAACTACTCATTCCATTTAATCTCAATTTATAAACCCTAAATCATGCATTTTCTCCAAAATCACAAGAAGAAGTTGGGGTAATTACCTTGGGAGCCTCAAATCACTAAATAGAAGATAACCCAAGCTTCCAACAAGATCACAGCCCTTCCTCAAGCCTTAAATCCGAAAATGGCAGCCATTGGTTCTTCAAAATATGTTTCCCTCTCATTCAAGTGTAGCTACCAAGTTGAGGGGATGAGGAAGAGGAAAGAGAACAAGATGGAGAGAAGGAATGGAAATGATTTTTTTTGATTTCCTTGAGGATTTGGTTGGAATAAATGGAAGAAGAAGAAAAAGAATCTTCCTTCGTTTGAGAGACAGAGGACGTCGACGGGGAGAATTGAAATAAGAAGGTTATCGTGTTCTTTTCCTTTTAAGTAAGTTTAAATAATTCAAGTGGGTACAAGTTTATCTATCCCACTCACTAAACTCTCATTCCAACATTGCACACTAGTCCAGAATACTTTTAAGGTAATATTTATAATTTTACTTTTCACTTTAGGGTAACTTTATTTACCCGCATTTCTACCACTTAACTGTCATTTTAACTCCTTTTTCACCCAAGGTAACTTTATTTCTTTTCTTTTACTTTCCTTATAATTATTCCTCAATTTCATGATTAAGATTATTACTTCATAATTAAATCCAACACTACATGTGAGGGTTATTATATCTCTTGTGAACTTGAGTTATTAGGAAAGTTTTTTCTACTTATCTTGCCTATCTCTACAACTTTAATATTAAGAGATTGGTTGTAACGCCCTGTACCCGGTTAATTACATGTCATCGTATTAAGCTACGCTTAATTAAAATGTGAAATATCTTTTTCTTTAATTCAATTATGACGTCATTGCACTTAGCCAAGTTGATTACTTAATCAATTTCATAAATGATGTCTATATGTAAATCGCAAATCAACTAACTGAAATACCTCATTACATAAATAAAGTGAGTATCTAAAGTCACGGATCTACAACACGTAGTCCGGACCAAAATCCTGATACATTATTACACCTTAAAATAAACAAGACATAGACAAGTCTATGTGGCATGGACAAACCCCAAGCCCACCAAATAAGGCTACAAAGCCCAACAACAGTCTCAACATCAAATAACATAAAGATGGCAGAAAACATAACAGCAGCTAATATCCAGTCAAGACAGCAAACAACAAGAATATAATCAGCTAAGCTCTGGCCTCTTGCCGCCAGAAGCATCAGCCCCCAAGTTACCTGAACCTGAAATAAGCGTCCCCAAACGTAGGGTGAGATCTCTAAACAAGAAATCTCAGTAAGACAAGGGGTCCTCAAGGATCTTCCACCCCAAGCTCACTTACATGTGCAATATAAGTTCAAAAGCAGTAATTTCCAATATCAGTTCCAAAAGTATGCAGTGCAACAGATATTCATGCCATGTGTGTTTATCACTACCTACTGGCTAGAGAAATGCAGGAATACGTCTATTACCCATATGAGTACAAGGAACACCGCTTGCACCTCACCCACAGCCTCACCATATTGTATGTACTACATACTCAGACTTACCGTATAGGTGGACCCACATGCATATCATAAAGGCACATTGCATATAATAGCTCAACAGCATTTCCGAATATCAAAAGCATGTAACACAGCATGCATATAACCATCCCCCATGGGGCATGGTGGAACCACAACATGGCTAAACCGAGGACACGAAAGCTTACCTTGCAAGCTAGCTATCCCAACCAAGAGTCCAACCACTCTCAAGGCCCAAATACAACAGTATCACAATCTGTTATGGACCAATAATATATCATTAACCAAAGCTCATACGCATACAACTCAAAGACAACGCCTTTCCTTTACGTTTTACGTCTTAAAACTCCATCCAAAGCCATAAGCCCTTAACCACTTAGTTCTGACTTAGTTCAATCAATACAGAAGTTCAACTTCATCAATCTAGGGTCCACAAACCCCCAATAGCCTACTGTACTCACAGCACAGCTACTGTTCTTCGCAAACCCAGAATATCCGGATATATGTATAACACCTCACAATTCTAAATTAAAGTATTAAAATATTAACTGAGCAATTAAGTGAAGAACTAGTGAAAATCATGAAGATTAGGCCAAAATACAAAGTAATGGCAAAACGGTAATTGGCCAACACGCAACCCTAGGAAGATAAAAATTGAGTAGAAGGTCTCGGACGATAAAAATAACATTGGAAATGGATTGAGAACAGAAAATTGAGTGGATAGGAAAGTTTCAGAAAAATCAGTGAATAGTATTTTTCGCGGGTAAAAATATCGCGGTACGATTACACCGTAAAACGTGTCGATTGAGTTTTGAGCTCTATCTTTGCACGCTGCTTACTTTTCAAAGGGGGTGTACCAGTTATGAAGATCTTAGAACAATCAATGGCGTGCTTTTTCCTACATTTAAGGATGCCTGCTATTCTTTAGGACTTCTAGATGATGACAATGAGTATATTGATGCAATTAAAGAGGCGAGTTCATTGGATTATGCTGCTTATCTTAGATCTCTGTTTGCTCTATTGTTATTCTCCAACTCAATGAACATGCCTGAAAAAGTTTGGGAAGAATGTTGGAAATTTTTATTCGACTACGTTCTTTATCGGAATAGGAAAATAATAGGGCGTCAAGGTACGTGTTATGATAATATTTAACACATTTATATTTTTTAAAAACCAAAATCATTATATGTTGCGTTACTATTTATTTAGCTATTTTTTTACCCGAATTCAGCATATGTTGCTTTATTATTTATTTCGGTTTTGTTCTTTCCTTTATACCTTTCTCTTTGTTAATTTAAATTTTTTTTTCTTTGTATTTTACGGTTTTCTTAGATGCGCTTCTTATAGAAGAAAGTATAAAAAACATAACACTTGCTAAAATTGATAAGGTGCTGCAGAGCAATGGTAAATGCCTTTCTGATTAACCGTTAATGCCTCGCATCACCAGTGAATCGTTGCTTGATTTGCAGAATCGATTAGTGGTTGATGAATTATTGTATGACGGATTTTCATTGGGAGAAGAGCATGAGAGACTATTGCATTCCCTCACTGATGAGTAGAGAGTTGTTTATGACAAAATCATTTCGGCAGTTACAGCAGGTAAAGGAGGGTTATTCTTCCTATATGGATTTGGTGGTACAGGAAAAATATTTATTTGGAATACTCTTTCAGCATCTGTTAGATCAAAAGCTAAAATAGTACTTAATGTTGCTTCTAGCGGAATTGCTTCCCTTCTGCTTCCTGAAGGAAGAACAACACATTCTAGATTTCGTATTCGTATTCAGATCAATGAAGATTCAACGTGTAATATAAAGCCAAATTCTACTATAGCAGACTTGCTGTCAAAAATGAAGTTAATCATTTGGGATGAAGCGCCCATGGTGCATAGATTTTGTCTTGAGGCTCTGGATAGAACACTTAGAGATGTTCTTAGATTTTCTGACACAATCTGCATTGATATGCCATTTGATGGAAAATTATTGTTCTAGGAGGTGACTTTCGACAAATATTACCTGTCATTCCTCATGGCAGCAGACAGGAGATAGTAAATGCTACCATAAATTCTTCTCATCTATGGTCCCATTGTCATTTATTCACTTTGACCAAGAAAATGTGTCTTAATTCTGGAAGTACCACTCATGATGTGAAGGAAATAAAAGAATTTTCGGAGTGGCTACTTAAAATTGGGGATGGTGATCTTGGAGATGATGAAGACGGAGAATCTATGATAACATTCCAGATGAATTATTGATTACAGAATCAGATGATCCCCTTTCAGATATGGTTAATTTTGTTTATCCGAATCTCTTGGATAATATTTTAGATCCAACGTTTTTCAAAAAACGTGTTATTTTAACTCCTAAATTGTCCGACATTGCTATGTTGAACGAGCACCTGATGTCTATGATTCTTGGTGAAGAAATGACATTTTTGAGTTCTAATAAAATTCTGAAGTAAGATGTGGCTTCCTCCGTTGAAGATGATGAATTCACACCTGAGATATTAAATACATTATCGTGTTCGGGGATTCCTGATCATAAATTAACCTTGAAGGTTAAAGTTCCAGTAATGCTATTGAGAAATATTGATCAGTCCAGAGGTTTATGCAATGGCATAAGGCTGCTCATTACAAAATTGGGGAATCATGTTGTTGAGGTAATTGTTCTTACAGGAAGCAATATAGGTGAAACTGTGTTAGTCCTAGAATGATGATGAGCCCATCAAGTCACACATTTCCTATAAATTTCCAAAGAAGATAATTCCCCCTTATTGTTTCATTTGCCATGACTATTAATAAGAGCCAGGGACAATCTCTTTCTCATGTTGCAATTTATCTCCCTAAGCCTGTCTTCACTCATCTGCAATTATATGTGGCACTGTCTAGAGTAAAGAGCAAGCATGGATTGAAGATATTGATACTTGATGAAAACGGTTGTGTTACAAATAGTACCCTTAATATAGTTTACAAGGAAGTATTGTCACGTTACAAATGGTTTGTGCACAGTTTTACTCTACTTAGAAGGGCAATATTATCACGTTGCTTCTCTCACTTTATCCATTTACCCAGTTTTATTGAAATACCATGTTCCAGGTGGTAAACTTGCACAGTGTTCTTCTTCAATTTTTTCACACCATTCACGAAGTCTAGGAAACAACGTTTGATGGAGGAATTTTTAAATTACTTGAATCAAACGAAGGCAACAATGAAACCCAATGAAGGATGGCTGGGTATCTTTTAAGAATGCCTGAACCAAACACTACCTTAGTGACATATCTCACTAATAATTTAGAGCCAAGTGAAACGAATAAAAAATAATGAGGCAAGATTTACGCAAGTTGATTCTTCCTAAATACATATATGTAGATTTTTTTTTATATTATCCATCAATTCATCAATTACTTATATGGGCGGCAAAACTCTTTCTACTAAGTTTTAACACAGCTATATTACCAATGACTTAAACTCGAGACACTAGTTAAGTTGAAACAATCCCTTACCAGATTGATTCATATGGGTGGTGGTCATGAGGATTTATGTTTTTAAACTTTTGTATATTAACACTTTACTCGAACAAAACGAGTCTAAGTTCACTTCATCCGATGCAAATCCTAATCACGTGAGAGTCATATATTCCTGGTGCCATAGTTTTTGTTGGAAATATTTAAATGTGAGTATTGTGTAGTCCTACATTGATTAAATATAGATCAAGTGAGGACTATATAAATGTAAAATACTCATGAACCTACCGTCTTAAACCTTTTGGTTAAAGAGTGGTATGAGTGCACTTGTCATCCAGTTATCATGGTTTATCAGTTACCCAATTGGTGAAGATATCATTTGTAAAGAATTTGATTCACCCGTACCATTGTAACAGTTTTTGGTCAGAGAGTCAGAATTCATAGCTATATATTTGCAAAAGCAATGTTCTTCTTAGAGAATAAAATTATTTAGCATGATTTTCTATCAATTTGCAATCCACTGGAATACTCTAGGGGGCGTTTGGTACGCAGCATTCTCCAGGATTCCCGGTAAACTAAATTTTTCTAAATTCTTAATTTATGGATATTATCGTAAAACTGAATGTAAAAATCATATTTTTGAAAATTGAGATCCCCGGATGTAACACCCCGTTCTAGAACCGGTTTGTTAACATTGACTTATGATATTAAGTGCAGTTACAATCACCTTGGTTCAATTAAAATCCGGTTAAATTTTCTTTTAAAACCCAGCCGAATTTAAATTACCCAATTGCGTGACCATAACCATATTACATTGCGGAATAAAATAATATAAGCTTAATACCATACAATCATTTCATTTATAATGGTCTCCATTTGCCCATTATATTATAGGATTTTTCATTAGTTACGTGTGGGTTCAAACCGCGCTCAAATCGAAGCACCGTAGGCCAAGTTATGAAATTTTTACGAAATGGAATGCTGAATTCCCCAGGACCCCCACGCTCATAGCGTGGATCTCACGCTCATAGCGTGGGCAGTCAGGAGCAAGCTCCCAAAACAGGGCAGTTTGACCTACCTGTGGTGTTTTAACCATAACTTGAGTTATACTTATCCAAATTACACAATCTTGGTCTCTATGGAAAGCTAAGAAACATATCTACAACTTCCATCAAGACACAAAGGTCCAAATCTATCGTATAGGATACGAAATCTGGGCAACAAGATAGGGTATCTTTGTTTTTAATTGGTTTTCCAACCTAAAGGTCTTATTTCACCTAATTTACATCATATAATCCTTTCAATACATGAATTCTAGTCTCTCTAGATACTCATACACTAAGAGAAGCATGCATATCATTTCATCATATATACATATATCCAATAATTACAATATTACATCATGTTTACAAGTTTCAATTACAAATCATGGGACTTAGCTACAAAACACTATGATCAACTCCTTGGTTCCCATCAACAAAAGAGATACCAATGGGATGAGCATAGGCTAAGTCCAACCAATTAAAACATAGCATGCACATAACAAATGAATTTCATTTGCAATCTTGTACATAGGAACTACAAAATAGCATGCTTAATCAAATGACCTTAAGTCTTCCTAGGTCCATTTACTTCAAGTATGGCCACTTGCCATCAGAGGCTCCTGCAGCATCCTTGCCTGAAAGGGGGTCCCCAACAACACGGGGTGAGATATACGAATATATCCAGTAAACCAGGGGTCCTTGGAGCATCTCTCCACCCCATAGTTCAATAATAGTGTAATAGCAATGACAATAATAATGCAGCAAATACATATCCATGCAAGTGTACACAACATCTCCAGGAGAAATCCCTCGAGCTGTCCTAAGGATACTCAGATGCAAATAGTCCTACTGGCCAGCTAAACTACTAAGTATGATTTACGCATCGTCATGCAACATACCAACACAGAGACACACCATCCTATGTCACACCAAAGCATCCAAATACGTATAACAAAGCATTACACTATTTCATTGCATTTATATACAACAACACACCCATTACCCGTTCAGGGCTTGGTGGAACAATAAAGGGAATTACACCCAAGGTCTGAAGGCTTACCTCAAAGCTTTCAACTAAACCTTTGTTCTTCATCAATCTTCACAACACAACATTAACTTCAAGGAGCTAGCCGAGCTCCATAGCTTGCTCCAACGGTTGGTTACTCACGGTTGGTCCAAATGCTTCAATCCTAAGCATCACATGGACAATATCAACAATCAACCAACCATTGATTACAAAAACAAGCCAAACCATAGTCAAATGCATAATCTTGTGATTTTCCAAACAAAATCATACGACTATATAAACTTATTTTCACCGATTAAATGTCATTCCTAGCATCTTCCTCAACATACTCTAAGGCCTCAATCTTCCTAGAACATAGCCAATTCACTAACATAATCATAAACCCCAAAACACTATTCATCCAAAACCTAAATCATGGATTCTTCATGAAAATAGAGTTCAAAGGATGAAATCTTACCACTAATGGTTGCACAATCAAGGGGTGATGGTTCCTCAAACTTCCATGGAGGTAGAAACCAACAATATCTCAATTTCTCCACATGGGTCGCAACTTTGAGAGGAAAAATCTCACAACACAACACTCCCCACTAAGACCCAAGCTAGGATTGTGAAAGAGGGGAAGATTTGGAGTGGTTTAGGCTTTGGAATCACTCAAAACCATCAAGGTTTGATCACACTTAGGCTTTCTCCTTCCTCCTTTCCCTTCTTCTTCTTTCTCCCTTCTTCTCTCTTCTTTCCCTTCTTTTTCTTCTTCTGTGCGACAAAGGGGAGGGGAATAAGGGTTTTGGGTTTCTTTAGTGACATGTCACTTAACATCAGTTAAGTGGGTATCGGTTCATCTATCTATTCAGTTCCATTAATTACCAAACTTTACCCAACAGTCTGGAATATTTTTCTAGGAATATCTATAGTTCCATTTTTATATTTTGGGTACTTTTGTCTACACCCATTTATACCCCTTAATTTCTACTGAGTACACTTTTTACCTCAAAAGTGACTCCAATTAATTTCGTTAGGGAATTTACTTATTTTTACTCACTAATACATGCTTAATTATCTAATCACATGTATTTTGCTAATTAATTATTTTGGCTATTATAGTCACCCCACCTTTTAGCGATTTTGTCCGCAAAATCAAGATCATATCTGTCCTTAAACTCAGGATACTGACGAAGAAGCTTATCTTCCCTCTCCCAAGTGGACTCTTCAGGTGTCCTTCCTTCCCATTGGATCTTCACCATGGGAATAGACTTATTCCTCAGCCTCTTCTCATCTCGCTCAAGTACTTTCAGTGGTCCAATTGGAGTCTTCAAATCTTCCCGAATCTCAACATCATCAGGTTGAACCACATGAGAATGATCAGCTACATACTTTCTCAGCTGAGAAACATAGAACACATCATGTATATTGGATAGTTGAGGAGGTAAGGCAAGCTGGTAGGCAACCGGTCCTACCCTACGTAGAATCTGATATGGTCCAATAAATCTAGGACTCAGCTTCCTCACTCACAGGGCTCTTCCCACACCCGTAACTGGTGATAACTTTAGAAACACATGATCTCCCTCCTCAAACTCTAGACGCCGATGCTTGAGATCATAATAACTCTTTTGGTGATCTTGAGCCTTTTTCAGACGATCCCTAATCATTTTGATCTGTTCAGTAGTCTCCTGAACAAAATCTAATCCAAACCGTTCTGCGTCTCCAACCTCTGCCCAGCAAGTAGGTGTCCTACACCTGCGACCATACAAGGACTCGTAGGGAGCCATACCCATACTAGTATGAAAACTATTATTATATGAAAACTCGACCAGTGGAAGGTATCGATCCCATGCCGTACCCTGCTCCAGAGTGCAAGCCCTCAGCATATCCTCCAACGTCTGAATGGTCCTCTCAGTCTGACCATCCGTCTGTGGATGATAGGAAGTACTCAGTCTCAACTGAGTGCCAAGATCCTCCTGCAATGCTCCCCAGAAGCGAGAAGTGAACTTCGGGTCCCGATCACTAACAATGTTCTCAGGCACCCCATGAAGCCTCACAATCTCCTTCACATAGAGCCTGCCCAATTTCTCAGCAGAGAAATCTACCCGAACTGGTAAAAAGTGTGCGGATTTTGTCAATCTATCCACAATTACCCAAATAGAATCATAACTAGCTTGTGTCCGCGGCAAACCCACTACAAAATCCATGGAGATACTCTCCCATTTCCATTCAGGAACATCCGGTGGTTGCAACATACCATAAGGCTTTTGATGCTCAATCTTGACCTTCTGACATACGA
>JAVKPL010000450.1:0-14823 GCA_032173675.1 Gastrolobium villosum
AATTTTAAGGTGGAATTAAGAAAAATACAAGGTGACCAAAAAAATGGACTTGTGTCATACTCACGTTTTAAGCACAAAGAGCTCTTACGTGAAGCGGTATGTTAGAGAGATGTAAAATAATTAATTTAACCTCATCCATTACCTTAAAATTTTGGGTTGAAATAACATTTATCAATATAACACACTAGATAATATATTTTCTGAAAAAAATAAAATAAAAAATAATTTTAATATTATAATCATGTATTTTTTAAAATATATAATTTATAATTTTATTTCAACCACCGGTTGCACCAAGTAGTACTGAAAATGTGTTCCTCCTCGGAGCTCTATGTACTTAAAACAAATTACAACTCATGTATTTTTCATCTGGGAAGTGGGAACACAATAAATTCAGTGTGAGATCAAGCTGAGGCCAGTTTTTCTTTATTTTTATTCTCACTTTCTCATTAAAGTTGACAATAAAAATGACCCAGATAGAAAGCAAAAGGTGGTTTCTTGATCCTTTTTACAACAAAGGGTTATGTAACTAAGTGAGTTATTTTACTGCTTTACACATATAAACCTCCCCTCCCCAAACTTCAAAAATAAAAAAAATAAAAAAACTTGTTCATATCATTTCAACCAAAACATTAGAATAATAGTCCACAAGCATAACCGCTTTGTGTATTTAATCCCAGCTCTGAGATGGATTTGTTTGGTATTATCCCCTTTGTTGATGGGTCAACATCCATTCCCTGTCATCACCTAAAACCATGCCACGTTAAGATTCCTTTCTACTCATAGAAATCTGTTTGCAGAGCAATATGGTACACGAAGTAATCATGAATTATTAGCAACTTGATTTCATTTTAAGTTGTTAATTAGTATCATAAATCCATTATTTAAATGTAGTTTGTATTTGACTATTTTTCATAACTCTCAAACCTTTTATTTTAAGCTTAACTGCTAATCTTTCAAACTTCAAACTACCCTAGAGAGAGGCGTTACGACATAGACTGCTAATATAAAATAAGGATTTTATATGTCTCATGTTAAATGAGAATTGAAATCTCATGTTGTAGAGATAAAAAATATGTGGGACACATGTGTTAGAAAAAATTATATGTAGAATCCATGTCAGCACGAAAATCAAAGAGTGTGTAGGAAAGTTTGAATTCTCATGTGAAATGAGAAATATAAAACCCATAAAATAAAGGGTACATTAGAGAGGCAAAAGAGGATTAATTCCACAATTTCAAAGTCTATTATATAGAAGTTTGGGACCAACATTATTGATCACATAAATATATTATGTAATGTATGTACCCAAATAAAGAATGGACAGATAGAAAGAGAGAAAGAGAGATGAAGGGGACTTTTAGGTAATGGACCCATGATCTATAACATAAAGAGGAAAAAGCAATATTTTATTTTGTGCTCATCTAATAACAGTTGCATGTAATATGCCTCCTACCCATTATTCCTTTATGATGCCAATGATTGGTCTAAAAGAATAAAGAGGGTTTGGCTCAAAATATAAACGCTCTAATGGGTTAGGTCAAATATGTATTTTAAGTATATACCTTTGTTCCCAATATACCTTACAACATCTTCATGTGCAATTGTTCTTGAGAAGATTTTAGACAATAGATCATTCCACGAATCTCTCATTCCCTTGAGCCGTAATTCTTTGAGTTCCCTGATTAGAAAGGTGATTGGTCTTGATGAAATCCGAGAATTAATTATTCTTTTGTTGATTATGTTCAACTGTTCAACTATTATGTTAAGTCATTACTTGTCGGCTAAGCAAGTAACTAAAAGTGCTTTTTTTTTTTTCAATTTTCTTTGGGTCCTAGCTAGAGCATTTTTCATATTGGTCTAAATTTGCATCAAGATTAACGTTGAGCACAGTTGTGACTATTGTCTTTCATTCTTTATAGGTGAATGGCTATTTGCAGATCAAGCAGACATGTCATGTGTAGGAATTAACATGGCACTAACAATCCATATATATTGAGAAAAATCATGGTCGTCAATGATTGGCAATGGACCCATGAAGCCAGAGTCAATTTTGTATTGAACACACCCTGACATTATTAATGGGAATTCACTCACTCAATTACGTGTAAATGGGTCATAAAATGGGGACATTGATGACGAAAATGGTATACATTCCTTTGATTTATATCACTTCTCATAAATAAGTGAAGTGACAGAATTAGAATACAAGGGTACAGAAAATGAAATGAGATCAACTATAATTGGATAATGATACAAATGTGAGATCATGTGTCTGTAATTGAAACTTTAGCATTATTTAATAATAAATAAAAAGGATTGACCCCAACTAAGATTTCCTTATCATTTGCTTTATGCGTTTTATGTTTGTAATGTTACATGATGTAACCTAACATACATACCCACACATTTGAGAAGAAAAAAGAGAGAAGAGAGAGAAGAAAGGAGAGAGAAAAATCAAAAGATGAGACCCACATAAAATTATATGTGTAACATAACAAAAATAAAGCACTTGCTTCTTTTTCTTCTTTTTCTTCTTTTTTTTGGAGTTACCCAACTCTAATTATCTCTTTGAGGCGAGTTGGCTCATTCCGATATTCCCACAAACTTTGACTCTTTGAGCCGACTATCGGACTAATGTACTAATAACAAAAATAAAGCAATTGCTTTATCCCTTAAGTACTAGTAACAAAACAGTACGAAATTATGTTTTTACAAACCAGCAGGCCATTGGCGGGTTCAATAAAAGAATTAATGTTTCTTTCTTAGTCACGTTTAAATAAAAGAATTAATGTTTCTCTGACAACATAATATAAAATCCTAAAACATTTTATTTTAGAGTTTGAAAAAAAAATATTTTATTAAAATACATAATATAAAAAGAAAGTAAATTTACTAAAATACTTCTATTTTTTTAATACTATAAATTATCATTAAATTTATTTCGTGTCAAAGTTTTGAAAGATTGCTCATTCTTATATTTAAATACTGAACTTTGAACATTCAAATTAAGTTTTCTAAAGGACGAAGATATTGAAGTTATATCACTTAACTTCATATCATTAGCTTCCCTCTTAAAAAATACATTAATTATTTTACTTTTGAGCTTTACCATTATATTTCAACTTTCAATAACCTAAAATGGATTTGTATGATGATAAAATAAATTAATAGAAAAATAAAATTAAATATCCTTAGTCTGTGTGACATTATTATACTAAGAAAAATTTAAATAAAAAATATTTTTTAAAAAAGGAAAAAGCTCATAAAACCCTCTATGGTTTTTTTTTTATCACTTACATTCCTATGCTTTTTTTTCATATCAATTATCCCTTTTGATTTTTTTCATCTAAGTCCAACTTTAACACAGTTAATAATTGAACTTACTTGCCAACTTTAAGACAGCAACAAAATGCCTTTGATGATTTAGTTATGTGTCCTTCCTTTTTTCACACGATATTTTTTTTGGTAGAATTTTTCACGCAATTTACTAGATAAGATAGTTCTTGTAGATTATTAGATTTTTTTTTTTTTTTGGTGAAAAGATTATTAGAATTTAGGATACTCAGAGTTACTTGTAAGCTTATCAGTGTTTGATGAGTGTTATTATGAGATTCACGCGGTTGACTGCCCTAGAATAGAGAATATAACATATTAAATCGGAAGCCTAATTTTCAATCCAGTAACTAAAAAATAGCGAGTTACAAATTAAAATAGTTAAACTTTATAAGATGTTTGTTCTATTATAATTTGATGTTACATGGTTTACACACTTGATCATTATATGGCGGCTTGTTGCAAAATTGGTTTTGACAGGACATTAATTTTTTAAAAATTTAATTTGAATACCTTTTACCATACTTTTTGGTAAAGTATTTTATGTAAGTAAATTTTTGGTGCCTAAAATCTTTATATGATATTAATTAGCAGCATTTTATGTAAGTAAAATAGGGGGAAATGATTTTTTTTTTTTGATAACAGAAATGATTTGTTTTTGGTGATATTAATCGCAAAAAAAATCATTTGTCCAAGATGCTTACGGAGATTCAAGGAAGAAGGGAACTTGATAATAATTTTTATTTACAGGAAATGGAGCAGAATATCCAAAGGAATCTAGAGTTAACGCTGCAGCATGAAGAGTTATTATGGTTTCAGAAATCAAGACATCGATCGATTATAGATGGTAATAATTAAAATACAAAATTTTATCACTTGAAAACTATGATTCGTAGGAGCAGTAATAAGATTAACAGACTCAAGAATAATGCTAATGCTTGGTCTAAAGACCCGATGGAGCTTAAATCATTGGTATGTAATTTCTATAAAACTTTGTTTACGGAAGAGAATTTTAATCGTAGATGGTTATCCTCTGTCAATTATTGGGCTGATATTTCTCATGATGAATGCTTTGAGTTGGAGAGGGTTCCTAGTTTGCGGGAGATTTCTAAACTATTACTTGGCATGAGTGCGTATAAAGCACCTGGAGTGGATGGTTTTTCAGCGGTCTGTTTTCAAAGACAATGGTTTAGAGTAAAACATCATGTGTGTGATACAATCAGAAGTATGTGGAGCAACCCATAGCGCATTTTTAATATTAACTTTAGCCTATTAATTCTCATTCCAAAAACTAATAGCCCAGAGTATATTGCCCAGTTCACGCCTATTTCACTTTGTTCAGTGGTGTATAAGGTCCTATCTAGAGTTATTGTGCAGCGAATGAATCTTATAATAGAGAAAATTATTTCTCCCTTCCAAGTTAGTTTTGTTCCCAATAGGAAAATTCAAGATAACATAATCATTGTGCAGGAATTAATCCATTCCATGTATAAGATGCGAGGCAGGAGACCTTTCATAGCTACAGAGATTGATCTTATAAAGGCATATGATAGGCTCAGTTGGAATTTTCCAAAATGTACTTTGGAGGAAATTGCTTTTCCTAATCATTTGATTAATCTGATTATGAGTTGTGTGCAATCCCCTAAGATTAATATTCTTCGGAATGGTAGCAAATCAGAGGAATTTATTCCCTCAAGAAGGATCAGACAAGGATATCCTTTATCTCCTTATTTATTTGTTATTGCAATGGAAAAATTATCACATATTATTAGCACTGCTATTAGGGGTCATCTTTGGAAGCCTATCTGCGCAGGTAGAGGAGGTCCCTCATATTTCTCACCTGCCTTTTGCAGACGATATTATGATTTTTATGGAGACGAGTATGGATCAAATAGTTGTGCTAATGCAGTGTCTCAATTTATTTGAAGGAATTTTTGGTGAAAAGCTTAGTTTAGAAAAAAAAAAACTATTATATTTTTCTCTAAGAACACTAATGAAGAGTTGGTTAGGAGTATAACAAATTGTAGTGGCTTCAGGCGTGTGAAGAATATAGGAAGATATCTGGGGTCCATGATGCAATAGGGAAGAGATACTAGAGATCTCTATGAGAATATTGTTGACAAAGTTAGAGGTAAGCTAAGCGCTTGGCATCAACAATGTCTTTCAGAAGCTGGGTATGTTACTCTTACACAATTAGTCATGGCAGCTATTCCTTTTTTTCAGATGCAGAGTTGTAAAATTCCTAGGGGTATCTGCTTAGAGTTGGAGAAAATGCAATGTCCTTTTATTTGGGGGATAAGGAGAATCGTCATAGGCATCAAAGTATCAGTTGGGTGGTCGTTCTTCAGCCAAAGGTGTGTGGTGGTTTAGGGTTGAGAAGTTTAGTGTTGATGAATGATGCTTTCATTGCTAAAAGGGCTTGGGAGTACCATTCTTCTCCTAATCATCTCTAGGCTCAGGTGTTACATGAAAAACACGAGGTTGATAGGCGTTGTGGTGGTCCTTTCATATCTAGGAATGGTGATTCAAATTTGTGGAAAAACTAATGTAGGGTGTGGAAGAAAGTGGAGGTTCAGATCTATTGGGAACTGGGTAATGGTGAGAAGATTAATTTTTGGAGAGATAAATGGTTATTTCATGGAAAATCCTTATTAGAGGATCTCAATAACAATGATCAGGTCATAGATATGAATAAGACCGTTGCTGATTGGACAACTGTTTCAGGTGACTGGGATTATGAAGAACTGAATCGTTGGCTTCCAGATTATGTAATTGAGAAGTTTAGGAACACTTTGGCCCCTTCCGGCGTTGATGATCCTGACATTTTGGCATGTGACTTATTGGGGCATCATGTTGTTTCCGTAAAGAATATTTATAATTGTATCAGTAAACTGAGGGGTTTGAGGGCTGAAGATTGTAATTGTTGGAAGAATATTTGGGCATAGCCACAAAAAATTAAGTTTTTTTATGTGGAAGGTGCTCATGGTAAACTTCTTATGATGAATTGCATAGCTCAATGAAATGGTGGTAATGACTCTTGTCCAATATGTAATTCGCAGTCTAAAATTATTCTTCATGCATTAAGGGACTATCATCATGCAAAAATTTTGTGGTGCAGTTTACTTCCTGATGAGTTGTGGGGAATTTTCTTTGATCAGAATTTTGAAATATGGCTTCATAATTTCACTGGTGATGGGAGGGGAACTTTAGTGCATGATTTCTGGTTATCTACTTTTTTTTATTACGTGTTGGAAGTTATGGCAGTGAAGGAATGAAACTGTACATGGTGCTTTGGTTACTCCGTTGAGTCATAGGGAGCTTTGGTTTCGTAATTTTGTTAAAGAAGTGCATGAATCTTAAACCTCGACTCGTATACAATTAGAAAAAAGATCTATGAATGTTGATATTGCTTGGCAGTTTCCAATTGAGGGTTTCGTTAAGGTTAACACTGACAGAGCTTCTCGTGGCAATCCAGGACAAGCTTCTTATGGTGGGATAATTAGAGATGCTCAAGGGAACTGGATTACTGGTTTTGCTTACATGTTAGGTGTTTGTAGTTCTTTCAAGGCTTAACTCTGGGGTGTCTTCCGGTGACAGGAAATGGCTTGGAGTTCTAGGTTTACGATGGTGCTTTTGGAAAGTGACTCTTCTAGTGTGTCACTGTGCTCACCTCTTTAGGTGTCGAAGCTCGTGAGCGTCATTTGATTGCTCGCATACTGTTAGTATTGATTTTTACCCAATTAAGTGGTGATTTTTATGATGTTTTTGGGCTGATTGTGTAAAAGTGTAGGTGAAAGTGGGCTGAAATCTATGAAGTGAGCCCAAGTGGTAAAATCTTGGTAAAAAAGGGGGCTTTTATCTTTTTACTAATTTTTCTTACCCTTTTGTTATCCAAAAAATGACATGTGGTAGAATTTTAAAGAAGATAAGATAAGGTGGAGGCATGGAAACCGTGGATATTGCTTGGATCGGACGGACAGCAGAAATAACCAAGAAAATCAAGAAATGGAGAGCGGATTCTGATAAAAGAGGGAACGCACACAGAAGAGAGGGCAGCTTTACTTTTGAGAGAAGAAGAAACACAGAGAGTTTTATCTTTCAGTTTTCGTACTTAGATTTTTAGATAGAAACTTCGAGTTTAGGTTTTTCGTTTTTCTGGAAGATTCTTGCATGCTCGTCATCGCTGCTCTTGAAGGGATTCAGACGCGATCTTGGTGCATGGGAACAAATGGATCCATCTTGTGTTTTTCAGAAGGCACGTGACAATTGGGCTTGCGTCCCTCACCAAGCCCAAATGGACTCTTCCCATATGTTGGATTTGCTTGGGACACCCATTGGGCCGCTTCCAGAAGCTGCAAGCCCAATGGGTTCGCACCTTTATTCTCCTATCAGAAAAATAAAATAAAGAAAGAAACAGGGAAAAGACAAATGTTGTTTTTATTAAAAAAAAGGGGGTAAAAAGTTCTGACGCAATTAAATGCATTTCTTTTTCACTTCTACCCCTACCGTAGATCCAGCTAACACCACCGCCATTCTCCACCTCTCATCTCCTCTCACCGACACAGAGGCCTGTCAGCTTCTCTCTGTCCCCTCTCTCTATCTCTTCGCCCCACCATCTTCACCCACCCTCCACGGCCTTTGTAAAAGCGTTTTAGCCATACTTGTTGAAGCCTTCCTCCGTACTTGGACTGTACGTACTCTCAGCCTAGGATTTCATGTAGCTGCGTTAGTCAAGCTTCCAGATCTCTGAATCTTCCCAATGGCCCCACAGACACGACAAAGAACCAGAGCTGCTGAGCAAAAGGGAAAAGGAGCTGCTCGATCCTCTAGCTCTTCAACTGTGTCTTCGTCACATACATCTGTGTGGGCTGAAGCAAGAATGAAAAACATGCTCGAACAGAACCTCGTTATCTCCTATGAACGAGGCTTCAATCTTGAGAATCCAGGGGCTCTAACCAAGATCTTTGTTGAGCGGTACGTCATTCGTCAAGAATGGCAGTTCTTTGCCCAGCAACAGTCCATCAAGGTACCTGTTGCCCTTGTTCGTGAGTTTCTTGCCAACTTCCCCGACTCTGACAAACCAACTTCGGTTACTGTCAGAGGAGTTGAAGTTCCCATCGTCCCTTCTGCCATTAAAGAAGCCCGCAGCTTCAAATTCGAAGGAGATGGAGATCTCTATTTCCTCACATATGCAAATAAGCATATTGAGAGAACAAGGAATCTAGTTGCTGAGACCTTATTCAACGATATTTGACAAAAGTGGACGGACAACAAAATTAACCACAAGCTCACCTGCAAAGAAGCACAAGTTTGGGGTACCTTTGTAAGAGCACGGCTCTTACCTGTCGGCCATGTACATTTGGTGACTTGGAAGCAAGCAGTAGCTATTTACTGCATCTTGGCTAACATCCCTTTCCATGCGGAGGAACTGTTGTATGAAAGCTTGTGCACTCAAGCCCTAACACTCAAGGGCACTTTTCAATTTCCATGCCTTGTGAAGCTTTTGTGTGACCAGGCTGGTGTCCCTCCATCTGATGAAGTCTCTATGTTGGTTCCATTCCCCACTTCCCCATTTGATGAAAGATGTTTAGCTCGGATAGTGAAAATGGTGCCACGATTGCACAAGAAGGATCTTCCCACTTCCTCTCGTGCTGGGAGTTCATCATCGTTGGAGGACGAAGTTGCCCAACTTCAAGCCACTGTCCTCTCACAGCAAGAGCAGCTCAACAACCAAAAGGGGAAAATTTTCAAGCTCCATCAGTTCAATCGTGAGCTTATGCAGTACCTAATGGCGGCTAAAAAGCGAGACGGCTCAACTTTTGGAGTGACTTTCCCACATGAGGTGTATCCTGAGATACCCATCTCATTGATTCAAGACCCCTTCACTGGACCATCCATTGCACGAGCAAAGGCTGGTCAACATGCTCATATGGATATGGAAGGTCCACCAGGAGGGCGATAGCTTCAATCAGCAAAGACCATTTTCATGGTCTCACAGGTTTTATGATCCTACACTCTTTAAATTATTATCTCAGTACCTATATGTTATTGTCCAATGTTCAGATATTTCCAATATGACCCCTGTTTTATTTGCTGTGAGGACACAGCTGATTTTTAAGTTTGGGGTGGGTATACATGCTATATATGCTGAGAAAAAGAGCAAATTTTTTAGAAATTTTGAACATTCTGGACTTAGGCAACTTTGTTTTTCTAATTCATCTATGCATGGCAGCCATTAATTTTAACTCAGTGTTATTTGCCACTTTGATGTCGTGTCATATTAGTATTCAATTTCAGTCTGACTTGTTATTTAAAGCACACATCAACTGTGTTACCTTCCATAAAAAGATTGCACACATCAGTTTTACTCAATGCTTAGATTATTGGATTTATACCTTGGTAAGATTTTGAACCTAAACACTTGATTTTTCTTGCTGAGTGGTCATTCTGCATTGATGCTCTCAACTTAAAGAAATTCATTCTGGACTACTGGTTAGTACATTTGCACATGATAAAGGCACTTGTTTGTGATTTAAAAGCCTAGAGCCAAATAGCCAACCTTGTATTTCAATTAAATCCTTTGCAACCCCACTTGAGCCTAAGCCTTTTCTTTCATGATGTATAACCTGTATAGTAGCAGCCAAATCCCATTTCCTACCATGTTTTGGAAGCCTTAATATCTAGTTGATTTTCCTTAGGCTAAAAAAAAAAGACTTGAACAATAAAGGATGGTAGGAAGAAGCCAAAAAAAAGATACTGGTTGAACAAGAAGAGTGAAGGCTGTAAAAAAAGAAAAGAAAAAGAAAGAAAGGGAAGCATCAAATAGAAAAGAAAAGGAGAAAGATCCCCTAGTGGCAAAACAAAAGAAAAAGGGGTGTAAAAAAAATATAGAAGGATAAAAGTAAAGGATGCAAGTGATAGAATTGAAAAGAAAAGAAAGGTTGGTAGAAAATCAAAAGGAGGCAGAAAAGAAAGTGAAACTGAAAGAAAATAAGGGTGCACTTGATGAAAGGAAGTGAGTTAGTAAAAAAAATGTATAGAGAGAAAAGAAACAACTTCTTCCTATCAGTAAGCAAAAACAAGTCTTTTAAGCCTATTGAAGATTAATTAGACCCTTAAGGTCATCCTTAATGAGCCAAGTGTCTAGAAAAACAAAAGACCAAGCCAAACCCCATTACAAGCCTCAAAGACCTTTAGAGGGAAATGGAAAACTAGACATTAAGTGTCTAAAAAATTTAAGTTGGGATACAACAATGCAGAGTTGATGAAGAGTGAATGACCTCTTAACTAATATGAGAGAAAAAAATTCGAGATACACCAAGTGAGGAATTCATTGATTAAGTATTGTCTGATTTAAGTGATGTGTGTAATTATTTGTTATGAACTGTAACCAGTTGTTTGTTTGTTTAATTAGTTAGTTAGTTTGAATTGAACTACTAACATGGTATTGATTTCAAATGGCAATATAGCTGATTAGGAAATTTTGATGGCTGTAATGTATAATGAAAAGGAAAAATAAAGTGTCTAAACATTGTTCTGAGTGACTGATCTAAACTGAATTGGTAAAAAGAAAATAACTGAGAACTTCTTGGAAAACTTGATTGCTTGAGGACAAGCAATATCTTAAGTTTGGGGTATTTTGTTAGTATTGATTTTTACCCAATTAAGTGGTGATTTTTCTGATGTTTTTGGGCTGATTGTGTAAAAGTGTAGGTGAAAGTGGGCTGAAATCTATGAAGTGAGCCCAAGTGGTAAAATCTTGGTAAAAAAGGGGGCTTTTATCTTTTTACTAATTTTTCTTACCCTTTTGTTATCCAGAAAATGACATGTGGCAGAATTTTAAAGAAGATAAGATAAGGTGGAGGCATGGAAACCGTGGATATTGCTTGGATCGGACGGACAGCAGAAATAACCAAGAAAATCAAGAAATGGAGAGCAGATTCTGATAAAAGAGGGAACGCACACAGAAGAGAGGGCAGCTTTACTTTTGAGAGAAGAAGAAACACGGAGAGTTTTATCTTTCAGTTTTCGTACTTAGATTTTTAGATAGAAACTTCGATTTTAGGTTTTTCGTTTTTCTGGAAGTTTCTTGCATGCTCGTCATCGCTGCTCTTGAAGGGATTCAGACGCGATCTTGGTGCATGTGTATAGTGTAGCTTTAATCTCATTTTTCGTTTGAAACCGCGAAGAACAATTCGGTCTGTACCTTTACTCTTTTAAATTTCTTTTATGTGAATCATGTTTTCTTTTGCTTCAGATTCCATTTTAGTTTTATTTTACATCATGCATAGCTAAATCCCTTATCTGGAGTTCTGATGGCGATGATGAGTACCCTTTATTAATACGGACTGCATGCATGTGTTCTTGATGTTTGAGATTCATGGGAATGGACAAGATTCTTGCATGAACTTGTGTTGGGAAACTCAAGTTCATGATTTTATTAAATCAAGTTTCTTAGATTAGGAATAATCTAAGGAAGAACCGTACTTCAATTTTTCAGTAGAGTGATTCAGATCTTAAGGGATTAAGGTGAATCATTTACCACACTAAATTTGGGAAAATTTAGTGTGGATCTTCAAGAAGTCAGATTCGATCAATTTTACATGTTGTAGCAGTTAGAATGCATGATTGCAAATCTCTAGGGAAAAGTCATCAAAGTCAGGATTCTGGATTTTCTGATAATCGTTTTTACTGTTATAAATAAACTTGTGTTGATTTTTACAAAGTTACAAAAGAACAGAATTTTACAAATCGTTTAAGGAAAAAGAAGTTCTTAAAGAAACCAATTCTTCCGTTCCCAGAGAACGACAACCTCTTTCTTTTCAAGAAAATACTACCTAACACATACGAGCTTTGATGTAGAGAGATTGGATTGTCAGATTTCATCACACTTTCAGAGAATGGAATGTTTGTGCCTATTGGATGACGAATTTCATCTTAGATAACAATGATAATTTAGATTATTTCATTAGCGGAGAGCCTCCTCCTGGAATCCAACTGTTGTTGCTTGCTGCTGTGGGCAGGCCTTGTACGTTAGTTGTTCAGTAGTTGTTCTTTTTTGGTTTGTTTGTTTTCTTTGCTTTGGTGGGCTTAGGCTCTCTGTTTTACCAAAAAAAATAGGGGTAAAATGGGCAAGTTAGTTAATTACTAAAGGTGTTACAGCCATACAGATGGACTTGGATGCAAAAAAATCATTGGGGGTAATTGATAAGAAAAAAAGCATACGAATGTAAATGATAAAAGAGAAAGTCACAAGGGAATTTATAAACTTTTTCTTTAAAAAATTTACTTATCCATTAATAAGTAGAGATATATTATTTTCATGTTTGAGTCTCTCCATCGTCCATCGTATGAGAAGTTATGATTATAAAGGCATATTATTTTTTGGGCTTTACGAATATCCAGCTGCAAAAGAAAAAAAAAATCTCCTGTTGAACCATCAATTTTCACATTGGTGGATTTTTTTTTTTTTACATATAGCCCAACATGTTTTTTTTTGTTCTTTGACTAGAGACAGTAACTATCATATTGCAGGAGAGTCATTTAACCCTTGTTTTTATGGCCGAATTGTATAATAGGTAGGTGCATAAACTACCAAAGGTTTCTAAGTGATCTCTACTAAAGAAATGTGACAGATTAATCATTTACAATTCAAAAGGAGAATGACTTATCCATTCTTTAGGGCTTGATCTAGAAGGTACAAATGACAAAACAGAAGGTGTCCTTCGTTTTTTTTTTTTTTTTGGTCTCCTATGATTTGTTTTCACGTCCTTTGAGTGTGGAGCTAATCCCCACTTGGATATTTAACAATTTAACCTTCACAGTGTTTTTTTATAGGATTTGATTCACAGAACTGCAAGTAAAGTTCACCCACGTGATCAAGCTGCAAATTGAATCACATCCCGTTTAGCTCACGTACACCCAGTTAGAGTACATTCACTTATTGTAAATTAAAAACACACTACTAAGAAATAAAAGCACAAACTTTATCATAATAAAATCGTACTATTTTATAGGGTAGTGAACTCAATTTTCTTTCTTAACAACTCAATCTTGCACATTATTTTACACTTCATTTTATATGATATTCTCATATTGGGCATCTTAAATGGATTGACACGATCCAGTACAAGATCCATGTATATCATTTATAAAATAATAACAATAATGGAAGTGAGGAGAGGTCATTTGGAAGTTATAAGCACAAAAGAGGAGTTAGGCATTGAGGATATACAAATTACAAAGTCCTGATTAGTGGTTAGGCATATTTTAGCTATTCTTTCCAAGATACTCATGAGAGAAAACTAGGAAAAAATATTTTAGCAAATGATAATTCAAATCCTGTGTATTTGATATGTAAATTCTCAAAAGGAGTATTTGAAAAAGAGAAATGCTACCCACACCGCCAAACACTCAAATATATACAAAGACAAGTTTGTGGTTTACATAATGGGTCTTATGTTGTAGAATTGTAGGAGAGAAAAAAAGTAGAGAGAATTGAATGTGAGTCCCATAATTTATATTTAAAAAAAAAATTAATTGATACGGAAAATGAATTTGTGTAGAAAAATGATGTTTCTCATAAGAGTATCATTTCACTTACATAATACATAATAGTAGCTGACTAGCGTATGGACACATTTTTTTCTAGTTTCGGAACTGACAAGTAGTTTATTAATGTTACCACCGCTTCAACTCTGTTGATAAATTGGTTCAGCGTCTCCTCATCCTCAAGTTGCCATGGTAGCTGGCGACGTAAACTGAAAGGATCTTTTACATAACCCGCCATAATTCATCTCCATAAAGAATTATTCATCTCAAAATCCAATGTATATGATGTCAAGTTGGTTCAATGTAAATCATGTCTAAATATATGTAAGGATTCCAATATCCTGGCAGTGTACCTAAAATTAAAGGTTATCAAGACTCAATCGCTTAGATTAGTTGATGACATTTTTCTTTAATAAGAAGTGATCAAAGTCTGAATGTCATTGTTAGTTAGTCGCACAAAATTCTAAATAAAGGTCAAAAATGATGCATAAACTCTTGAATTCTGTAATAAGCAGTTTGAAAGTTTGCTTATAAAGTATGGCATTACTCATAAGATGGCTACACCATACCATCCTCAGACTAGTAGACAAGTAGAGATCTCAAATAAAGAGCTGAAGAGGATTTTGGAGAAAACTATAGGCAACTCAAGGAAGGATTGGGCAAGGAAACTTGATTATGCACTCTCGGCATATAAGACCGCTTCCAAATCGCCAATAGGTATGTCATTATTCCAACTGGTGTATAATAAGTCTTGTAATCTTCCTGTAGAATTAGAACATAGAGCCTTGTGGGCCACTAAATTTCTGAATTTTGAACCATCAAAAGCTAATGATAAAAGATGTTGAGATATATCCTCACATTGGTTGTATGAGTAGTTAATGTGGAGTTTATAAGGTCTTTGGTACTCCCCAGATTGAGCTAGCTATTGGGGTGATG
>JAVKPL010000451.1:0-14686 GCA_032173675.1 Gastrolobium villosum
TTAATTGCTCTAATCAACCGCAACAAGGATGTATTTGGTTGGAGAAGATGAAGGAAATCATCCATGTTTGAAAGTCTATCCCCCACACATCAAATAATTCTACCTCTAATATGCTGTTTAAAGGCATTTCATCCTTACGAGAAATGTTTCCAGCTCTTTGGCATTTATCACATTTTTCCACATAGTCCCTTGCATCCTTGAATATAGAAGGCCAATAATAACCGCTCTGCAGAACTTTTTGAGCAGTCCGATTACCTCCAAAGTGTCCTCCATAGTCTGATGCATGGCAGTGCCACAGGATCTCATGAACTTCGAATTCTGGCACACACCTTCTTATAATTCCATCAGCACACTGGAAATACAAGTAAGGATCATCCCAATAAAATCTCCTTGCATCTCTAAGGAACTTTTTCTGTTGTTGCCTAGTAAGGTTGGGTGGCAACTCTTTTATCACTTTGTGATTGGCAATATCTGCAAACCAAGGGGGTAGGAATATAGCCATTACTTTTTCATCAGGAAAATGATCATTTATTTCTTTCGCGGGACCATCCTGTAATTCTTTTTCCTGAATTCGTGACAAGTGATCTGCCACTTTGTTCTCCACTCCAGCCTTATCTCGAATCTCCAAGTCAAACTCTTGTAATAAGAGCATCCACCTGAGCAAACGAGGCTTTGCATCCTGCTTATTCATCAAATACTTGATAGCAGAGTGGTCAGTAAACACTATCACCTTGGAACCCAACAGATAAGATCTAAATTTGTCTAATGCATATACTAATGCTAGCATTTCTTTTTCAGTGGTGGCATAATTTACTTGTGCCTCATTTAAAATTTTGCTAACATAGTATATAACATGTAACAATTTATTCTTCCGTTGGCCAAGGACAGCACCTATAGCATAGGCACTAGCATCACACATGAGCTCAAAAGGTAAACTCCAGTCAGGAGCTACTAGAATGGGAGCTGTAGTGAGCTTTTCTTTCAACAGATTAAAAGCTTCAAGGCATGCATCATTAAATTGAAACTCAGAATCTTTTTCTAAAAGTTGGCTTAAAGGTTTAGCAATTTTAGAAAAATCTTTTATGAATCTCCTATAAAACCCAGCATGTCCTACAAAACTCCTAATACCAGTCACATTATTAGGAGGAGGCAATTTCTCAATTAACATCAATTTAGCGTCATCTACCTCAATCCTTTTTTTAGATATTTTATGTCCTAAGACAATTCCCTCCTGTACCATAAAATGACATTTCTCCCAGTTAAGTACAAGATTTGTGTCTTGGCATCTTTTTAACACATGAGTTAAATTTAACAAGCATACATTAAAACAAGAGCCAAAAATAGAGAAATCATCCATAAATACCTCAAGGATTTTCTCCACCATATCAGAAAAAATGGAGAGCATGCACCTTTGAAATGTGGCAGGTGCATTACATAGACCGAATGGCATCTGTCTATAAGCAAAGACTCCAAAAGGGCAAGTGAAAGCTGTTTTCTCTTGGTCTTCTGGTGCTACTGGAATTTGGTTGTATCCAGAATATCCGTCCAAGAAACAATAGTAATTGTAACCTGCCAATCTTTCCAACATTTGATCAACAAAAGGAAGTGGAAAGTGATCTTTCCTTGTTGCAGCATTTAACCTTCGGTAGTCCACACACATTCTCCAACCTGTAATAGTTCTAGTTGGAATAATCTCATTTTTTTCATTATGAACTACGGTGATACCTCCCTTTTTCGGAACAGTCTGCACTGGGCTTACCCAAGCAGTATCCGAAATTGGGTAAATCATACCAGCATCAAGAAGCTTTACAACTTCTTTCCTCACAACCTCTTTCATTGTTGGATTGAGTCTTCTTTGCGGTTTCCTTACTGGTCGGATTTCATCCTCCACGAGAATTTTATGTGTACAGAATGAGGGATTAATACCCTTCAAATCAGAAATTGACCACCCTATGGCAGTCTTGTGCTCTTTCAACACTTGAATCAGTCTTGTTTCTTGTTCAGAAGACAACTCTTTGCTAATGATAACAGGGTAAGTCTCTTCTTCCCCCAAGAAGATATACTTGAGAGTTTCCGGAAGTTCCTTCAACTCGACTTTTGGGGCACCATCTTCCTTGTCAGAATCTTTCTTTTCAAGGATTTCAAATAACTCATTTTTCTCTTCCTTGAAAAGAATCATTTCCTGCACCACAGGTGGTTCAGTAGATTGTTGACTAGAAGATACTTCTTCTTCCACCACTTGCTCAATGATATCAAGTCGGAAACAATCGCCCTTATCAGAAGATTGTTTCATGGAGTCAAAGACTTTGATGGTGATGGTCTCATCATTCATCCTTAACTCTAACCTGCCATTTTCCACATCAATCATGGCTCGAGCAGTGGCCAAGAAAGGTCTTCCCAATAATAAGGGCATTTCAGTACCCTCTTCCATGTCTAATACCACAAAATCAGCTGGGAAAATGAACTTATCCACTTTAACAAGAACATCTTCAATAACACCACTTGGTCTCCTCAAAGATCTATCGGCAAGTTGAAGAGAAACCATAGTGGGTTTTAACTCAGTAATTCCCAGAGATTTGCAAATTGATAAAGGCATCAGGTTAATACTTGCCCCAAGATCACATAATGCTCTGCCAACATCAGTGTTACCAATAGCAATTTGAATATTGAAGCTTCCTGGATCACTTAGTTTGGGTGGAAACTTCTTTTGTATGATAGCACTACACTCTTCAGTGAGTGTCACTGTCTGGCACTCTTGCAGCTTATGTTTTCTTGACAACAAATCTTTCATGAACTTGGCATAGTTGGGCATGTTAGACAAAGCTTCAGCAAATGGTATGTTCACATGTAATTTCTTGAAAATATCAAGAAATCTTGAATATTGCTGTTTTTGAACATCTTTCTTGAATCGTTCTGGATAAGGTGCCATAGCCCTAACATATTCAGGATTCAGTTCAAATTTCTTCTTGTCAGCAGCAATAATTTGTGGCTCTTCTTCTTCATTTTTTTTAACAGGTCCTTCAGTTTCAGAAGGAGTTACCACTACTTCTGGCTCTTTGGCATTTTCATCGGCCTCCACATTTGTGATTGGCTTTGTTGAAGTGACCTCCTTAGGCTTTGTTGGAGCTGCCAACACTTTACCACTTCTAGTAGTTATTGCCAAACAATCATCCTTCGGATTAATGACTGTATTACTAGGAAATGTACCTGGAGTTCTTTCAGCCACCTGTTTCGCTATCTGGCCGATTTGGTTCTCCAAATTTTTGATAGAAGCTTGTGTATTCCTAGTGTTTGCTCGAGTCTCCTCCATAAAAGCATTTGAATGTTGGGCCATTTGTCCCACTAGTTTTTCTAAATCAGAAGGTTCCTTTGGTTGAACTGGTGGTGGTTGCAAATAATTATTGGATTTGAAATCAAGACCAGTACCTTGCACCCTCCGCTGGAAATTATTGTTTCCTGAATGAAAATTCTGATTTCTTGAAATATTATTTGGTTGGGGTCGCTGGTCATACCACACACCATTTACTTGCACCTGTTGAGGAGGATCATCAGATAATAATGTTGGACATTCATTAGACTCATGATCGTCCTTGCAATATTCACAAACAACTGCAGCAGCTTGAACTTGTACATTAGAAAACTGCATCTTATCTACCCTTGAGGTTAGATTTGCTAATTGTTGTGATAACAATTTATTCTCAGCCAGAACTGCATCATTATTATCTAGGTGCAGAATTCCCTTCTTAGGCTTGGCTGTCAAACCTTCATTTTCGTTGGCAGCCATTCTTTCAATTAACTCAAGAGTCTCATTTGCTCTCAAGGATTTGATGCTACCACCTGCTGCACCATTCAATACCATCCGAACTTCAGGTTTACACCCATTGAAAAAAATTCTGACTTGATCACCATTAGTCATGGGGTAATGAGGACATCTCCTCATCAGATCCTTGAAGCAGTTCCATGTTGCACATATAGTTTCACCCTCAGCCTGGGTGAAATTGGTGATATCATTCACCATCTGGTTAAACCTCTCCATGGAAAAGAACTCAGCAAAGAATTTATTTGAGAGACTCTCCCATGATGGAATACTTCTTGCTGGTTGCCTTTCCAACCAATTCAAAGCTTTCCCCTTTAGAGCAAAGGGAAACAGTATCAGCCTGACTGCATCATTGGACACCTGGGGGTGTTTAGTGGAGTCACAGATCATCAGAAATCTGTCAATGAACCTGTGAGGGTCCTCATCAGCCTCTCCACCAAACTGAGCTCGCTCTACCAATTGAATATTGGCAGATTTGAGCTCCCAATTGTTGCCCGCTTCTGGATGAACAATGCTTGAATTTGGTCTGTTGAATGCTGGTGTGAGGATTGTATCCATGAGTGGATTATCCACTTCATCATTGTTCCCAGCCATTGTTTTTTCTTCTTCGAACAGAATTCCCAACTCGTTGAATGCAAGCTTTTTCCGAGCAAGTTTTCTGTTCCTCTTTTCTGCTCTAGTGAGCTCCAAATTAAGTGGAAATTCTGGGAGAGTACCTCGCATACAACTTCAGAAAAGAGATCAGTAGAACTGTTCAAATGAAAATAAAAACAAATAATTGAAGAAAATATTCACAAATATTCACAAATCTAATCTTAAAGATCAAGATTATATGATATCAGAAACGCCAATCCCCGGCAACGGCGCCAAAAACTTGATGCTCTCCGGCAAGTATACCGATCGCACAAGTAATAAAATGATAAGTAAAGTTCGTCTCCACAGGGATTGGGATCGAATATCAGATAAATTTTCTCTTTAAAATTGAAAGAGTTCAAAGAGGTTGTGACAAATATTGTCAACTTGGGTAAAATTGAATTTTGAAAATAAAAGACTTGTTTTTGTGTTTTTAGATTGAAAAATAAAACAATAAAATTGAAAATTGATTTGTAGAAAAATATGAGAAAAGCATTGTAGCCAGGGTTCATTCACCAAATGATCCCCGTTTTTTACTCCGGATTGATTTACAATAATTATTTATATAATCACTCAGATAAATTATCCTCTAAAACGAGTTAATAGTTAACCCTCAATTCCTTGCAGGGTTAACCCTTTAATCCCATGAGAAACCCCAATTCCTTGCAATGTTTCTCAAGGGATCAAGCAATGGGTGCGATAATTTAAGCATCTGCAATCGTATACACGTCTATTCCTAGCACGCATACAGATTGTTATCTTACCCCCATTCGAGATCAAAACCCCAATATTCCTATCTAGGGTTTTGATCCTCAGAATATCCCCAACTATTAGATCGATCAATTCTAACAAAGGGAATATCAAATTCGCATAGAGTAATGATAAAAAAAATTATATAAATCAAAAACCATAAACCAATCCTTCGTATCAAGGGTTCACATATGGATCGTGACCCTGACTACAATAAAAATGATCTAGCCGATCAACATAAAATTCAACAAAAGATAAAGAAATACTAGATGTAGATGAAGAACGAAGAACAACTCCAGTGCCCTTCTCCTCTAATCTCCAGATCTGCCTCTTAACCCTGTATCCGTGTTCTTTCTTTTTTCTTTTTTTCTGATCTCCAAAGTCTGCCGACCTAGTTCAGCAAATGTCACTTTTATAATATTCTTTTCTCCTTCCAAAAATGCCCCTTAGAAAACACGGAGATCTGTTCCCGCAAACCGGCGCTGGTTAGCGCCGAATTGGCGCAAGTTTGCGCCACTCCTCCTCTCGGCGCTGGTGGCGCCATTCTTCATAACAAATGGCGCTAGTTAGCGCCAATTTCACTATTTTTGGGCGCTAACTAGCGCCAACTTTTATTCCTTTTAGGCGCTAGCTAGCGCCAATGCACTGACTTACGGCGCTAGCTTGCGCCATTTCCTTCATAAATGGGCGCTAGGTTGCGCCAACCTTCTGTGTTATTGCGCTGAGGAGCGCCACTTTCTTCATGAGTGGGCGCTAGGTTGCGCCAAGGTTCTGTCTTATTGCGCTAAGAAGCGCCACTTTGGTGCTACCTCGCGCCAATTTGATGCCTTCGCTGAAAAGTTCGTAATCTGATGCGGTTTTGCGTCAGTTTGGTGCCGACCCGCGCCATGCTTGGAACTCATAGTGTGCTTCAACCGTGTAAAATTGCATTAACAGGTTTTTTTATAATTCTTCACTTATTTTCCCTGTAAGAATACAATTAAAAGATGAATATTATTGACATTCAAAGAATCAATATAATTAGCAAATATGTATTTAATTCGCTCTCTTATAACTCAATTCTTGTCAATTTTATCACAGAAAAATCACACTTGCCAGAGGCACATCAATCTATCGGGCTAATAACTAAGTAATTGATTATGTTACTCTAGATGAAAATTGGGATTATGATATTATATATAATTTTCTTCCTGATGATTGTGTTCAAATTATTAGAAGCATGCTGCCTCCTCACGAATCTAATGGTGTGGATAGAAAATGGCGGAATTTTGTTGGATCAGATGAAGTTTCTGTGAAAAATATTTATTTTACATTGCTAAATCAAAATAGTTCTAATGGTATTGACAGAAAATTCTGATCATTCATTTGGAATTTAAAAGGGCCCAATCGGATAAGTTTGTTCCTTTGGAAGACTGCTCATCATCGTCTATCAACTAGGAGCTTCCTGGCAAACTTTAGATTGTGTCCTCCTAGTTGTCCTATTTGTAATTTTCATGAGGAATCCATTATTCATATGGCACGTGACTGTCCAAAGATTAAAAAAATTTTGGTCTGATCTTTTGAGGCCAAATTTGATAAATGATTTTTTTGATACTGATTTAGATTCTTGGCTTTCCTTGAATATTCAAAATGTATCTATTTTTTGTTTTGATGCCCCTTGGTCGTTGGTTTTTGCTGTTACTATTTGGTTAGCTTGGTAGTGGAGAAACAATCAAGTGCATGGTGTGGAAAATAATGGGAAAGCATACAAGGTGCAGTCCGTAGAGAGTCTGGTTTGTGAGTATACACAAGCCTGGATAACTTATAAGGGGACAAAGCTGACCAAGAATTACATTTCTGTTCCTATTAGATGGTTACCTTCGGAAACAGGTTGGGTGAAATTAAACACGGATGGTGCAACCAGGAGTGATGGCAGGGGAGATGCTTGTGGAGGAATTATAAGAGATGGAAATGGTTATTGGATATAAGAGTTTGCTTACAATATTGGCCATTGTTCATCTTTTGTCGTAGAATTATGGGGCGTCCTTAAGGGTCTTGAATTTGCTTGGGCTAGAGGTTGGAGATGCTGCATCCTAGAAAATGATTCAAACTTAGTTATCACTTTGCTCTCCACCAGTGGAAGAGCAGCTCGAGAGTCTCGCTTAGTGACTTGGATTCGAGCATGGTTACAAAAGAATTGGGAAGTTCACATGGTTCATGTTTTTAGAGAAGCAAATAATTGTGCAGATTGGCTTTCTAAATATCCTTTAGACTATCCTGTTGAGAATAATTTTTGTGTTTTTTTCAAACCCTCCTCCTGATATTTGGCCTTTGTATTGGGCTGATTTGTCTTGTAATTCCAGAACGATTTTATTGAATTGATCTCTTTAGGGTGTTGTTGTTAATCCCCTTAGATTACCAAAAATAAATAAATCATTTTACGTGGCCACGATTTTGAAAAATAATATTCCAATTCCAATACCAACATCTCAACACAATCCAATCCAACATTGTTAGCATATGGGTGTCCTAGAGACAATCTTTTGATTAAATAAAGGACACTAGATGTAGAACTTTGTTTGTCGCAAATAAATGAAAGCACTATTTATTCAGTTTCATATTGTGTCTTGATATTACTGTTAATATTATATGAACGAACTGGATAAACCCCTTGGAATAGAACAGGTATCTCTTGAGTATCTGTGATGAGATCACGATCATGAGAATTCAAGGATATTGCATGTCTATTCCTAATTATATGTTCCTAGTCTAGAGACACTAAGTTTGGGGATCAGTGATCTCGAGTAAAGACTAGTACGACTTATCTACTTGTATATGGATACAAGATAAAGACCTCATGAGCTGCAGATATGGAGATATCTTAGCTAATGTCGTGGGTGGACCTATAAGAGTATAGCTCGCACTGAACAAACCCAAAAAGAGACTCTATGAGGAAGTCTCACAGATAGTGTCATTAGAGTAATCTCTTTATGTTTGGGTATGTCTTTCCTTAGACCAGAAGTTATTACCTAGACTATGTTCTTGAAGGCATGTTTTGATTGTATGCCTCGTCTGCCTGAAACATGGAGACTCATAGGTATACTGTTGGGCGGGTCCTTAAAGGGCGCAGGGCTAGGGTAATAAGCTGAAGTAATTCGTCAAATCTCTGTGAGAGATTAGGTCATCTGTAAACCGGAGAAATCGGGATGACATTTACAGGGACTCGGGAATCTATGCATAGTAAAAGAGATCATGAGATGATCTGCCTTTAAGATCAGTAAATTGAAGATTCCCTATTTCGAATAAAGCTTACCCTAAACCGCAGGGGTTGATACATTTCCTTACCCTAGGTTAATGGGAAGATAACCGAGACGAAAGGAAATACATACGGCAACCAAATATGTGCAATAGGTTGATCAAGTCATTAATCTGACTAGTTCTGGGGCAACAAAGCATTGCTAGTGCTCTGTGTTGTCATTAATTGGGTTATGGGCTTGTTGGGCCCAAGCCCAGTTATGTCAAAGCTAAGTTGGAGCTAATGGGTCACACACTAACACCTTGTAGTCATGATGGACTAGCTTTAAAGGTATTGGGCCTAATAATGGTTGTTAGCCCAAGAAACTGTTTGGAAGCCCACCTAAATGGGTGGGTGATGCATGGAGCTTAGTAATGGGCTTGGATAGTCGAAGTCATTACTAATTAATCTAATTAGTTAAATTAATAATCAAATATTTGAATTTCGAATTTTGAATTTGAAATTTGAATTTTGATATTTGAATTTAGAATTTGAATTTCGAAATTCGAATTTTGAATTTGAAATTTGAAATTTGAAATTTGAAATTTGAATTTGGATTTGAATTTTGAAATTCGAATTTTGAATTTGAAATTTGAAATTTTGAATTTTGAATTTTGAATTTTGAATTTGAATGTTTGAACGTTTGAATTCAAGTGTTTGAATTCGAATTTGAATTGGTTTTGAGAAGTTGTTTGATAACAAAAGGATAAGACAAGATCTTATTGGAGCATATTCCATGGATCAAGAAGCATCTTTAGAAGCACTTCCTTGGCTGTTTGGTGCGCAAGTTTTAAGTGATAAGAATGTCATCTTATCACTTAAAACAAACCTCCATTCAGATTTGGTGGTTGAGGGAATCAGTGGGTGAGTTGATTCAAATTTTGAATGCAACTACTCAATATATTTGAACCCCTTCTAGGGCTGAATTATGCGCATGAGAAGTATATACTATATGATAGTTTATGAATTTAAGTTTAAATTATTTTGAACTTAATTTCATGTGGATAAGATTGGAGGTTGTTGGCAAAGTTAGTTTTGCAACAACTCCACCTTATCTCACTGTTCTATGCGCAAATTTCAAAGCAATTTGAAAGTTTGTTTTTCATTTTGAATGAATTAAATCCCTCCTCCTCTCCAAGTGTGCGCATATAACATGACTTGTTCCTCACCTTAGAGTTTTGTGAAAAACCTAGCCAACTCTCCTCCATCTATGCACCATTCTGTAGGTAGCTCACTACACCTTTCCAAACAGAATACCTAGCCTCCACCTTCACCACTTGTGCGCATAGCAAGCCTCACTGTGGTGTTCATCTGGTGGCTTTCAAGAAAGGGTTCTTGCATCATTGACGAACGGTGGTGTGGATCACCATTAGAGGGTTTGAACCCTTCAAGCCTGACATCTGATCTCCCTGACTGATCAGGCCAAAAACAAAGTAACATAATGCTGTCTTAAAGCATGAACCTATGTGTGCATGTATGTTCCGCAGTAAAATTTTTGTTTTACACCTTACATGCATCGGCCTTCAAAGGCCAGTTTACTTTCAAGTGCTATCAGAGCCCGGTTGCTTTACCATCGACGGGTGATGGTACCTTGTTTGTGAAAGGAGTTTTTCACGGTCAAAAATCTTTAAAGGGTTAAAGTTTAAATTCTGCATATGGATTTTGAATCACAAATCCTTTAAAGTGTTAAAGTTTTTATTTTTATGAACATGTAAATTTGATTCTGTGTTCATAAAACATTATGCATCATGGTTTAGTTTCTTTTTCTTTATGAAAGTTTAAAAAGGAACACCCTTTTTGAATGGGTAGATTCGACCATGGAGGGTACTAAGAGTACCTTGAGTGATTTCTTATTTTTCTCCAAGAATTGTGTCATGTTTATATGCATGAAATTTTGTTACAAAATTTATCATATAGTCACTTATATGATTCGGCCATGTAGGGATTTATGGCTACATGCATGGTTTAATTTTGTTTTCTTTAAGAAAGAATTAACAAAATTTGAATTGAAATTGTTTTTAAATTCGGCCAATGAGAAATTTAAGATTATGAATCTTGATGTTATTTTGATGTTTAAATGTTAAATGTCAAAATACATGTGAAAATGTTATGTGATAATATAATGTTTGTGTTTGCAAGTTTTGAACTTTTCAGGTACAAACAGGAAGGGGATGGTCATGGTGCCCGGATTTGAATTTTTTTGAATTTTAAATTAATGTGTAATCGCGCATTTTAATTTACAAGTGTATTTGTAATTTAAATTTTGTAATTTTGTCCCTCCAAAATGTTATGGAGTTTCTTTAATTATTTGTAATTAGAGAAATAGGCTAGTGGCGTATAGACGACAAGCGGCCGTTGCTTAAAGAAGCAAAAAGGACAAAAGCGCGAGCACCATGGCTATCTCAATATAAACTGTTTATATGCATGTATGATTAGAACGTCTAGTATGCATGAATTGGGCAAACCGCGTTTTGTATGGTTATTATGTTTGTCCAAAAGCGACTAGTGTATACCGATAGATGTTTGACATAGGTAACGACTAGCATGATAACTTACAATATGCGTTTGATGGGACCTAATTAACCCCAAGATAAAAGGAACCCTTAAAAGGAATAAATAATTAAGCATATGATTACCTCCCACCACCAATGCTACTCAAAACTCTTCTACATAGTGGTGCTCCACAACTCAGTTGGGACCCACTATTTCGTTGGGCTAGAGTAGTGTTTGAAGTGTAAGACACTTAGGGTGTTGGTTTAATGCTTAACTAAGACATAAGTTGCAGGCACAGCAGGGCTTATGTGCTTAGGGTAATGGTGCTAGGTTGGTTGCATGAGATGCACCACTAAGTGACAAAGAGTTGTCAACCTAATGTTAAGAGAGGGTATGAGATACTGTTGATAAAGATCAACCCTTTATTTAAATTAATCTTGCGGTCTCAGACGGAGGTTAAAATAAATAATCGCACTCTTAATCCCACTAAGGTAAAATCTAAAGTAGATTAACCCCAAGTCAAAAGGAAGGGTCATTGACTTAAATAAAATAGTGGGAGGGGCAAATTATTTCAAGTCTTTAATAATTTGCTTTTAACTACATAACCGTATATTAACTAAAACTATCTTTACATCATTTTCAGCTTATAGTATGACTAATCCACTGTCACTGCGTTCAATACTCGATACGAATAAACTGACCGGTTCGAATTTTATGGACTGGTATCGGAACCTAAGAATAGTTCTAAGGGCCGAAAAGATTGCCTACGTTTTAGATGCTGTAATACCCGTAGCTCCACGGGAAGGGGAAGAAGGGTTTGCGGAATTTGATTTCGTAACCCACCAAAAGCACTTGGATGACAATGTGATGGCAGTATGCATCATGTTGGCATCCATGTCGCCTGAACTGCAAAAGCAGCATGAGCATATGGATGCTCCCTCTATTATCGTACATCTCAAAGAGTTGTATGATATTAAAGGCAGGCATGAGAGGTATGAGGCCTCAAGAGAACTGTTCTCTTGTAGGATGACTGAGAGCATGTCTGTTGCCAGCCATGTTCTCAAGATAATCGGGCTGATTGAGAAGCTAGGAAACCTAGGCTTCATCATGGATGCCGAGCTAAGTAATAACTTAGTCCTCACCTCACTTCCACCTTCCTTCAGTCAATTCATCATGAATTACAATATGCATAGGATGCAAGTGAGCTTGCCTGAGTTGTTAAGCATGTTAACAACAGCTGAAGTGTCTATCAAGAAGGATAGGACACAGGCTCTTTTGATTGGTGGGCCTAGCAAGGCCAAGGGAAAGGGTAAGGAGCCTGCAAAAGGTGACCCCCTTAAGCCCAAAGGAAAATCCAAGAAGAAGAAGGGCAAGAAGAAGGGTAAGAAGGCACCTAAGGACAAGGGTGATGCTGAGTGCTTCCATTGTGGCAAGAAAGGCCACTGGAAGAGGAATTGTCCAGACTACCTGAACAATGTGAAGGACAAGAAGCATGGTGATGCTTCTGCCTCAGGTATTTTCATGATTGAGATAAATTATTCTTATGCTAATCCATCCTCATGGGTATTGGATACCAGATGCGGTTCTCATATCTGCAATATGTTGCAGGTACTTAGGAGCCCAAGGAGATTGGATAGAAACGAGGTGGATCTCCGCGTTGGTAATGGAGCAAGAGTTGCTGCTCATTCAGTTGGAGATGCTGACCTTATTTTGCCTACGAGCCTTTTATTGCATTTGAATAATTGTCTTTATGTTCCGCATATTTCTAGAAACATTATTTCAATTTCTTGTTTAGAACAAGATGGTTATACTTTCAGTATTAGGGATGGAACTTTTTCTATCATTTTGAATGATATGGTTTACGGTACTGCTTCTTTAATAAATGGATTGTATGTGTTGGAAATGGGAAATGAAGTGCTCAATATAGATGTGAAACGAACTAGGACGGATAATCAATCTTATCTTTGGCACTGTAGACTAGGGCACATAAATGAAACAAGATTGTCTAGGATGCATAGAGATGGATACCTGGACTCCATGGATTTGGAATCCTATGGACAGTGTGAATCTTGTCTAGCTGGGAAAATGATTCAACAAAAGCCCAAAGGGCTTGAGAGTCATAGGGCTAGTGAGTTATTAGAACTCATTCATACTGATGTATGTGGCCCAATGTCTATTGAGGCTAGAGGTGGATATTCTTATTTCATTACCTTTACAGATGACAAATCAAGATTTGGGTATATATACCTAATGAGATATAAATCTGCAGCTTTTGAAAAGTTCAAAGAGTTTAGGAATGAAGTGGAGAAACAACGTGGCAAGATGATTAAGACATTACGATCAGATCGTGGTGGTGAATATTTGAGCCACGAGTTTCAGGGTTATCTGAGAGAAAATGGAATTCTCTCACAATTTACCGCTCCTTACACACTACACCAAAACGGTGTCTCCAAAAGGAGAAACAGGACCTTGTTAGACATGGTTAGGTCTATGATGAGTGAGACTCAACTTCCAAAATCATTTTGGGGATATGCCTTAGACACAGCGTCATACCTTCTAAATAGGGTACCGTCTACATCTGTTCAGACCACACCATATGAGATATGGAGTGGTAAGAGACCCAACCTGAGTTACCTCAGGGTATGGGGATCGCCAGCTTATGTCAAAGCGTTGACATCAGACAAGCTTAGTGCTAAGAGTACTAAATGTCTATTTGTGGGGTATCCTAAAGGTACTAAGGGATACTACTTCTACTCCATGGAAGAACACAAAGTGTTTGTGTCAAAGAATGCTGAGTTCCTTGAGAAGGATTTGATCTCTCAAGGAGGCAGTGGGAGTAAGATTGATCTTGAAGAAGTGCAAGATCCACAAGAACAGATTGAGGAACCCGAGTCTGCTCCGCAGGCGACGTTCTCCAATGGAGAAGTAAACACACAACTCCGTAGATCTACGAGGGTCATCCATCCACCTGAAAGGTACGGGTTTGTGATTGAGAATCAGCAAACTGTTGAGGATGATGAACCAAGTAACTACGAGGAGGCGGTCAAAGATGTTGACTCCTCAAGATGGCTTGAAGCCATGGAATCTGAAATGGATTCGATGTATCAGAACAAGGTATGGACCTTGGTTCCTAAACCGCAAGGAATAGTTCCTATCGGTAATAAATGGGTCTTTAAAAGAAAGACTGATGCAGATGGCAAAGTTCAGACCTACAAAGCTAGGTTGGTGGCGAAAGGGTATCGTCAAAGACAAGGAGTTGACTATGATGAAACTTTCTCACCAGTTGCCATGATCAAATCTATTAGGATCATGCTTGCAATAGCAGCATACCACGACTATGAAATTTGGCAAATGGATGTCAAGACCGCCTTCTTGAATGGGTTCTTGAAGGAGGAAGTGTACATGACACAACCTGAAGGCTTTGAAAACAAAGATCAGGAGCATATGGTATGCAAACTTCAAAGGTCAATATATGGGCTAAAGCAAGCATCAAGGAGTTGGAATATACGTTTTGATGAAGTCGTTAAGAGTAACGGTTTTATCAAGAACAAGGATGAACCTTGTGTTTACAGAAAGGTTAGTGGGAGTAATGTCGTCTTCCTAGTGCTTTATGTAGATGACATATTGCTAATAGGAAATGACATCCCCACATTAAAAATAACGAAAGAGTGGCTTTCAGAAAACTTTACCATGAAGGATTTGGGAGAGACAGCCTTTAT
>JAVKPL010000452.1:0-14663 GCA_032173675.1 Gastrolobium villosum
CTGCTCAAAACCTCGGATGAAAGCCCATGAATTTGGGTGAAGTTGGGAAGGCGCCACTCGAATCCGGCGCAGCACGGCCATTTGGAAGTTGGTGAATGGAAACCGGATTCCGACCTTGGTGACCAGATCCCGGTAGAAAAAGAAGAAGCAGGGCTCATCTGATATGGGGCCCGCGCATATCGGAAAATCGCCCGGTGGAAGAAGGTCGACCCCCTCAGGATTCCCAAGAGGAAGCTGGGAGACGTCGGCTGGAGTCATGACTGACCGCATACGAAGGATTTCTAGAAGAACCCATTCGTTGACATCAGAATTGTCCATTGTCAGGTCCCTGGAACACGAAGGAGTCGGGTCAGAAATATAATCAACCTGACTTGACCCAGAATCATCTAAATCAGATGGTAACGGGCCTGGACTCCAAGAAAAAGGGATAGAGTCGTCAGAACTACTAAGAAGATCGACGAAGGGCACCTGACTGGATGCCGAGTCATCAAAAGTAGTGGGGATTTCCGATTTGGGAAAACCCAGCTCGGATGAAGAGATGCTGGAAGAACTATTACTCAACTGGAAAGGTGGGATCCGATCTAAAACAGACCCCGAACCTTGCCCAAAGGGTGGAGGAGGAAGAATATAGGACAAGGGAACGGGCTCGGAAAAGAAGCTCGGCCCGGAGGTTGAAGCCTGAGGAATCGAGGAGGACGCACCCCTAGTAAAAGATGGTTGGGGGTATTCACCCCTGCGTCCCCTCCGACTCCGACCTCTACCTCTCCTACCACGAGCACCTCTGGAGGTCGGACGACCTCCTCGCTGACTTCGGAGAAGCTGCTCAAGCCTCTCCTCCTCAGTATACTCCCTACCGTAGAACCAGTATTGCACAGATCGCGGTAACCTATCTACCGTCTCCTCAGATACCTCTCCACTGTCAGTTTCGACCACTAGAATTACCAGGAGCGTCCATTACCCACTTAAAAGGGTGGGTAGACAAAGCACTTCTACCCTCAGATATAAAACGAACAAAAAGCACAGAAATCTACAAGAAAGAAAGTTACCTGATGCGAAACTGGGTAGAGGAAATGGCCAAGGTAAGAACACTGGAACAGATGGAAGAAAGGTGCAGAAAATTCAAATGTGCAGAAAAACCCAACCCCAGGAGACGCAAGAGAACAGGAAAGAAGAGGTGGAAATGGACTGAGGTATATTTATAGGGCTGAGGGGGTGGAAGACCAAAGGTTGGCATCTCAAACGTTTGAAGCATCAGGGGCAAAAAAGGATTTTCGCCACCCTGCACACCTCGCACGTCCTGCACCACCTACCTGCAATCAATGCTCGCAATCATGGCCTACTCTAGGCTCAGACTAGCTCTCCTGCCCAATGCGCGGAACGGCCAGTAAGGGGAGTACGCGTGTCCTGTTGTAACCGTCACTGCAGGAGTAAGACGAAGGGACAAAAAGTGGTAATAAGACGAAAAGTCAGAAACTCGAAACGTCATCTCAAGGGTTCCGAATGTTATTATTCCCCTTTTTGTTATTTATATCCTTTTCTGAGTAAGTTATCATCGACTGTGTTGATGGTTAAAAAAGTATGCTATATATTAAGGTGTGAGATTATGTATTGTCTAGTGTCTATATGTTAGTACATAGGTGTCTTAGAGACAATCGGAGAGTCAGATGGACCCATGTACTTCTTTATTTGTTTTGAATATATTTTATGAATAAAAGGATTATTTATCTTGTTTTTTTTTTTTTGGTAAATAATTTATCTTGTTTTATATTGCATGTCTCAAATATTGAATATGAGTAACTGGATAAAGCCATTGGAATAGAACGAGTGTCACATTGAGGATTTGTGATAAGGATCACAATCATGAGGACTCAATGACCGTACACGTCCATTGCCAGAAATATGTTCCTACTCTAGAGATACCGATAATGGACATTGATGATCTCGGGTAAGACTAGCACGACTCAGCTACTTGCATGGAGATACAAGGTAGAGTCCTCGTGAGCTACAAACATGGAGATGTCTTAGCTGACTCATGGGTGGACCTATTGGAGAATAGCTCGCACTGAACTGACCCACAAGGAGACACTACAAGGAAATCTCACAGATAATATCAATAGGTAATGTCTCTTATTATTTGGGTGTGTTTTTCTTTAGACCTGACGTTGTCGTATAGACCTGTGTTCTAAATGGTTTGTTTTGATTGTATAACTTGGCAAAAAAATTAAAATAATGCTTTTTAATTAAATAATTATGTAATTATTGTAGTTTTGGGAAAAATTACGGATCTATTGCACGCTGTGACGTCTCTTTTGGGCGTCACATATGACGCCCCATTCAGGCGTCTCACCCTAATAGGAAACGCATTTCTCATGAGGTGTTGACATGTGTCATTTTTTCAAAAAAAAATAAATTAATTTAATCATAAAACTTCTGAAGGCCATAACTTTTAACTCGAGTATCCAAATCAGGTAATTCTAATTTTAATTCCACATAACTTTTCGAGATCGACACAATGACATCTCATTTGACATATTTTATTTCTTAATTTTAATTTGCAAGAATGGTAATGTAAGAGCGGTTAAACCCAGAAGCCTCTCAGTTCTGGATTTGTGATTTAATATAAATAAATAAAATTTTGATTTGTGATTTAATTTTTTTTAAATGATTTTTCTTATTAAAACAAAAAATTGGTTTGTGATTTAAATTAAAAATAAAAATTATTAATAATAAGGAAAAAAAAATAAAGATTTGATTTGTGATTTAAACTAAAAAATCAATTTGAAAAATCTGTAAAAATAAAGAAAATAATTAAACAAATATTCTAAATCTCTAAGGAAGAAAAATATTATTTTTGAAATTAATGATTAACGCTATAAGCTTCTGTGTTATTATTCGTGGTCTGAAATTAATGATGACTTATGAATGTTTTTCAAAAATAAAATTTCCAAAATTAGGCGTGATTGCCTCTTGATTGAAACCCAATTTAGACGTGATTGGTGACGTGTCAGGTTTTGAGTTTTGAGTTTAAATCACAAATCAAATCTTTATTTTGTTTTCCTTATTAATAATAATTGTTAATTTTAATTTAAATTACAAACCAAATTTTTTTTATTTAAAATAAATAGTTTTTTTATTTAAATCACACATCAAATCTTGATTTATTTTTTGTATTAAATCACAAACGCAGAACTCATAAGCATTTGAGTTTAAAAATGAGACACGTGTCAAAATTTTATTTACTTTTTTATATTAAATCACAAATCCAGAACTCAGAAACTTCTGAGTTTAACCGCTCTTATAATATCATTCTTGCAAATTTAAATTATGTTTGTGAGAAATAAAATATGTCAAATGAGATGTCATTGCGTAGATCTCGAAAAGTTATGTGGAATCAAAAAAAGAATTACCTGATTTGGATACTCTAGTCAAAAGTTATGGCCTTCAGAAGTTTTATGATTAAATTAAAATTTTTTTTTGGAAAAAAAAAATGATGTGTGTCAACACCTCATGATAGACGCCCAATTGGGCCATCTTCCCTTAGGGTGAGACGCCTCAATGGGGCGTCACATGTGACACCCAAAAGAGGCGTCACTGTGTGCAATAGATCCATAATTTTTCTCAAAACTGCAATAAATACGTAATTATTTAATTAAAAAGCATTATTTTAATTTTTTTGCCTATATAACTTGTCTGCCTAAAACATGGAGACTCGTAGGTATACTCTTAGGCATGCCCTAAGGACTCAGGGCTAGTGTGACAAGTTAAAAGAATTCGTCAATCTCTGTGAGAGATTAGGTTATCCGTAGACCGGTGAAACCAGGATGACATTTATGGGACTCGGGAATCTATGCATAGTAAATGAGTCATGAGATGACCCGCTCTTTAGAGTCCGTAAATAAAGATTCCCTGTTTCGGCAAAAAATAACCCTAGACCGCACGGGTTGATACGTTTTCCTTGACCTAGGTCAATGGGATGGATAACCGAGAGAAAAGGACAATTCACACGGTAACCAAATAGGTATAACAGGTTGATCATTCGATGAACTCAGCTAGCTTTAGGACAGCAAAATATTGCTAGTGTTCTGTGTTGTCATTAGATGGATTGGGTCTAATGGGCCCAAGTCCATTTATGTTCGTGGCTATGTTGGGCCTGATAGTTCGCACACAAACACCTTAAGTTGTCTTGAATTCTAGCATATGTGGTTTTGGCCCAATAAGGCATAATTGGCCTAAGTCGGAAAAGCCCATATATTGGGCCAAGAGAGAGTAGGTGGCATCATGGGTCAAATTGGACTTGATTTATGATATAACCTAATTAATTTAAATGTTGAATTAATAATATTAATTTGAATTCTAATTTTGAAATTCAAATTTAAATAAAATTAATTTAAATTCTAATTTTGAATTTGAATTTAAATATAGTCATTAAATTAGATTTATCGAAGATGAGAAAATAAAGGAAACCGATCAATTAGATTGATTGGAAACAAATTGGATTGATTGACCAAAATTAAGGAAACCAAATAATTAAACTAGGTTAATGAGGTGTCACATCTATATATAGCCCCTCTTCTTCCTTAGTCTTGTATCTCTTATTCTCTAATTTTCTCAACTGAAACCTTAGCCAACACACATTAGTGTAGCGACTATCTCTCTCTTGGAATAACCAAAGGTACCACTCAATCTTTATTCTTCTCTTGAGTCTAGCAAACTCCATTGAACGATTTTGGGCTTTCGAATAAGCATTCCTCTCTTACAAGACAACAAGGTGGTGTGGATTTTCATCGGAAGATTTGTGTTCTTCAAATCTGAAGAATTGATCAAGAAGCATCTGATCATAATAGTTATCCGAATAAAGGTATCAACTTTAAATCCAGCAAAAATTATTTCTTCCGCACAAAAAATTTTAATTTTTCCCTCTTCTATGTTCATCGCTACTTTCACTGTACACTTTACATATTCTCAAAGATTTGTATGTTGCACAACCCCGTTGCTGAAAGTTAAGTTGTTGTTCTGTCCTCAAAAAAAAAAAAAAAGTTAAGTTGTTCTTACTTCTCATCGTTCACCAAGCCTTCTGCCACTGTGTTGATACCAAGATTCTTACCCAAGCGCATAATTTCTGATACAACTAAATTAAATGGGAAAATCACTTGAAATAAAAGGATATAAGTTAAATCCTTTGAGTTTTGATACATATATTACGAGTAGTATATAATTATAATATGAAAAAAAATTCTCTCTTCTCAATCACTTCACTTGATATGGAAAAAAAAAAAAAATCTTCATATTGTAACTATATACTACGTATAATACATAATATAAAAAATAAAAAATAAAACACCTTAAATCCAAAGTAAATTGATATAATAATAATTATTTACCAAAAAAAATTGATATAATAATTAGAATCAAATGAGTTTGATTGCTTCTTGAAGAAGGAAACCAATAATTAAAGCAACCATATTGAACACGAAAACAACAAAGAATAAGAAAATGTGAGTGAGGAAAGCAGTGTAAACACGAGGGGCAAAAAATAAAATAAAATAAAATAAAAAGTAGGTATGTATAGGTATGAAAAAACAAATTAAAAGACATAAACGCGTGAAACGGAGTTAGGCAAATTATGTCCAGCTCTCAACTAGACCACAATAAACCTTCCAATGCTTTGCCACCTCACTCAGTAGAACCCCCTCAAAACGAATATTCTTTGATTAAATATTCATTCTTTATAGAACCACTGTTTTTTTTCATCCTCCAACAGCCACTGCATCAGATGCTGCTGTTTCCCTAATTTTGACTACAATTTTCTTGTGATTAGCTTCAGGGCATCACCACAAAATTCACGGTAACTAGAGAAGAGAAAAAGATCATATGTTAATTGCGTTTATGTTATATTTCCCTTGATTCAATTTCAAAGTTTTTGTTTTTTTATTCAGTTCTATTACTGATATATAATATCTGGGTTTCTGTTGATTTAGTTAAAATCTTGTTATTAATAATGGAACAACAACTGGAGCAACAACAGAAGCATAGCAATGAGATGAAGAGGAAGAGTGGGCCAAACAAGCGCAACAAATTAATGACATGCTGTTGCTGTCCCTGTCGTGCGGCATCATGCATGTTCAGAGGTATTGGAAGGTGCATGTTTGTTGCTTGCTACCCTGTTGTGCGGTGCTTCGGTTTAGATGAACATAGACATCGCCACCATCATGCCAAGCGCTTTGATTGGTGAACATAAAACTCTGTTTTGATGTAAATAGCTTTATATCATTCTTTCATAATGAACAAACAAATTGGAATATTGCAATTGTTGTTTTAAGCTATTGTTGCTCTCATTTCAGCAAAATTTGGTTTTGGAAAATTGTAAACAAATTATTCATGAATAATGGAGGTAAAGGCAAGCCAAATTCTTGCCTGATTTTCAGTTTCACCAAAATGTTCAACACCCTTAGCATAATAATCCCTCCCAAAAGAGAGAGTTTGGGTGTTTCTTTTTGTTGTAACACATGCACCAAGCTGATAGATAAAAAATTAAAAAACATGACTTGGATTCTAGGAAAGTAAATTGGTATATAGAGGTCAAAATACAAGAAAGAGACTAGAGTTCAGCATCCTCAAAACAATGATGTGCATTCTTACACCTAAACTAGAACAATTAGACAGTAACATTCTTGTTAAGGTCTTAGGGGGAGATTTTAGAAATAAAAAGCCATGACAAATACTGGGCTCTGGAGTGATGCCACATTACCACCATAAATCTTACAGTGTTTCCCTCTTTGCACAAATTGTCTTAAAAAGTTAAATTACACCTTCCCAATTCATTAACTGACATGTCAGTTTTTTAACATCAGATTGTTTGAGGGGCTTTAAGATGAACATCTGAGCTCCTTCTTCCAAACACCTGTTTCCAGCAGAAACAATGATTTAGTAGATTGAACAATAAAATATACATTAGAGACCAAAATGATTAAAAGATTATATAGCTAATGCTATGAATTACTCGTTAATCCTTGTTGGTATGTTCTCAGATGACATGATCACTACAGGAACCTCTTTCATTATAGATGATTCCTGTTGACAAAGGAATATAGTTTTGTCATGGTTAATATTACATATCTTACAGAATGTGAATGCATCCATGTGCAAAAGAGTGAAAAGCCTCAAAACAATATAAAGTACCTTAATTTTCTTCAGTAACTCGTAGCCTGTCATCCCTGGCATGCAATAGTCTGTGATAACCAAATTCACTTTGGATCTCTAGAAAACAGTAAATAGTCTAACATGTTAGCATGTAGCAGCTTAGTAAAATGAATGCAGAAGAACTACAGAACATTTGTTTAATCTGAAAAGAGAAGACTTACCCCATTCAAGGTCTTCTGTGCACCACTTGTCAAGCCCAAAAACTCCAATGCCCTTGGCCCATTTTCTGCAGTTGTAACTGTAGCCAATAATAGCATTAGCAACCAACCATAACTCACTAGTGAAACCCCAACTCAAACCAAAAAAGCCCATTCAAAACTCTTTTCCAAACAGAAACTCCAAAAATTAGTCATGCTTGAGAAGAACAGAAAATGCTTGCTAGGTGTACCTTTGCAAGAAGAATTCTTAAGGAGTTTCTCAACAAGTTTGCGATCAATAAGATTGTCATCAACAGCCAAAACATGAGGAACATTACCACTTTCCATGACCCAATTTGAAGAAGAATCTGCAGAACAAGAAGCCATGCTTTCCTGGCTGATCTTAATTAAACACTAGAATAAATAACACTGTCTCCTCGTTTTCCTCTCTCTTATGTTTTCCCCACCACTAGTGTTATGACGAAGAAGCTATAAAGGAGGCTGCAATGACATTAATTGTAGAGGAGAAGAGGACGAAAAGAAAAACAAAACGTCTTTTTTGTGACACGACCTATATAAATGAAGAGAGAAAGAACAACAACATAAAAGAAACAAACTTGAACGTCACAAGAGATGTATGAACGTAACGATGTCATATATATATATAGAGAGTAAATGGATATGAATTTGAAAATGGTTGGTGGGCGAGGAATTTTAGAAAAACCAGAGACAGATGAAGAGAGAGAGAGAGAGAGAATCAGACTTTATTTCAAAGAGATAAATATCAAGTCACAGATATTTCGTGATCCTTTTCGGGTATCTATGGATTTGATTCAGTCCCCACCTCTTATATTCAAAACCAAATCCTTCACTCTCATCATCAATTCATATATATCTCTCTCTCTCATTTCATTTATAGTTTCTTTCTTTTCTGTCTCTCTTGGCGAGATTTCAGCATCACTGTCTGCACACTCCTCTCAGCATTCATGCATGTTTGTGAGATCCTCACTCGGTCTCTTCGGCTAAGTAGGGATGCGCATGTAGCTCCTAGTAATCGGTTTTTACAAAATCCAAACCGAACCGATTTGAAGTGATTTGGTTTTCAAACCAAGCTGATTTTTTTTTTTTTAAAATAGATTTTTATTTATCCAAATCTGTTTGAAATCATTTCAAAATCGATTTATGATTCATAATTTTGATTTAAAATCAATCGAAATCGATTTTAAACCGGCCTAGGCTATATGAAGTTTAAAAAAACATGTACCGTCCTTGCATATGTACTGTCCTTTTGCATTTATATTTTTGTTTTTACAATGTGATACTGAGCTCACGGTAACTTCACACCAAAAAGTTAACTTATTATTGTCGGAAACAATCAAGTGTAAGTGAGCAGTGGTAAAAAAGTGCCACATCGGTTAGACATAGACCAAGTGATGATTATATAAGTGTAAAAGATCCACAAAACCTACAACTTTAAGGTTATGGGTTGAGATGTGGTGTTGGCTCTTTTATTATGGTTTATCATTTGACCATTGGTGAATGTACCCTTCCTAGGGTTCTAGGCTCCCTCTATTATTCCTAACAATTATATAGGAGAGTTTGAAATTTATATATAGAATTTTATTTTCTGATATTGGATTTGTCATGCCGTGTAAATGGATCATAACATACTACTCTTTTTTTATAATTTTTTTAAAGTACAAATGATTTTATAACTGTTGATTAATTATGATTTGATTATATACTATTACATAATTACAAGAGCTCTTTGACCTATCAAATAGTTGGATGATAAGTATATATTATTGACTTTAAACAATGTTTAAAAAAAAATGTGAATCTTATTGTGATTTTATATGCTTGAACCAACAATTTCACCTTTATATACCAAAAAAAAAATAAAAAAAATTCACCTTAAAATAAAGTGTTATACTTCTCTTATAATTTTATTAACCGAAACATGATCTCTGCATTAGTATTTTGTGAATAAAATAGTCATTGGACACCTATATACCACGGACACGTCGTTTTGTTGAAGATTTACGTGTCGGATACGTGTCCGACACGCAGTTAATATTTGAGGAGACGCGGTCAACGCTCGAACACGTTTTTTTTTTTAATCTTAATTTTATTTTGTTAACTAAATATAAAAGAAATAATTTATAAATTAATTTTTTTTTCTGTTATGAAATTTGACAAAAATTTAACAAAGTATACAAAATTATTTATATTTATATTAATGTTATGAAATTTAAATATTTGATTAGTAATGACTTATTATGGACTCTTATATGTATTAAATATAAATTATATTATATATATTAAAATTTTTATTTAATATCAAAAAGTGTTCCAACATATTGAATATGACATTTTTTAAAATTAACGTGTCAATATGTCATATCGTGTCCCGTATCCGCGGTCCATCATAGTTGGACACAGAGGTTCTTTTTAAATCAAAATTTACTCTCTCTTTTTAAGATAAGGCAGAATCAAATCCATTAGAGAAGCAAAATTGGAATCTGGGAGGAAAGTAGCTGAAATGAAATAAGATGAGGATATGAGGACCGAGGAGCATAAACAAATTAATTAATTAATTAATAATTATTTTGTCTTTTATTCAAAGTTTTTTATTAATTTATTTCCTTTAATCAATTAACTTGAACATTTAATCGATTAGATGATTGACTTGAAGATTTAATCGATTAAATGATTGACTTAAAGATTTAATCAATTAAATCTTCAAGTTAATCGATTAAATCTCCCTACATACAATAAAGATCAAATTTCTTCCATAAACAAAAGCAGTTTTCAAGGCGAAGTGATCCACTTCTACCTCTCACATGAAAACCTTGCTTATTACATGAAAAACGTCACAAAGTGATCCTATTGTCAACCTCGGAACAATAACAGCGAACAACGAACCCTTCCCGTCTTGCATATTCATCATAAAAATACTTAGTAGAATTTTCAATCAGTTTTCGGAGATTATTTGAATTTTGATTTTTGATTTTTGAATTTAATGTAAAAGGAGTTGATTGCAATTTATATTTAATATTAGTAGATTGCGTTTTGTATTTAATAGGAGCCGATTGCGTTTTGTATTTAATAGGACGCAATAAGCTCCAATTAAATACAAATCTCAATTAATTCATGTTACATTAAATTCAAAATGCAAAATTTAAATAACATCCAATACCGTGTTTGTCTCATTCAATCAATATTTTCACGCTCATTTGGGATACTTAATCGACTAAATATAAGTTTTAATCGATTAAATCAATTGAGAGGGATATTTTATCGATTAAGAGAGATATTTAATCGATTAAATTTTCAAATTAATCGATTAAAAAGAGTCAAATTGGTAGATAATTTTGGATAAGGGACAAAAAGGTCAAAAAAAAAAACCCAATAGTACATGTAAAAGACAAATGACATCTATTTTTTTAATAAACATCTAATTTTATATAAGGGTGTATAAAAAAATTATATTGAACTGCGCTTAAAATAAATTTTTAAAAATCAGTTAATGAATTGAATTGATTTTAGAAATCAATTCATGAATTGAAGTAATTTTAGAAATCAATTCAGAAAATCAATTTTTTTTATTCTTCTTATGTACTTATTTATTTAGTGACTTTTTTTAAATTTTATTTCTTTAATTTTTTTTTAAATATATTTAATTCAAATCGATTCCGAATCAGTTTTAAATTAAATCGAACCAACCTATTTAATTTAATTAGTTCAATTTTTTAAAAAAATCAATTTAATTTTAATCATACATATCCTTACTTTTATATGTTAGGTACAAATGACTTGTGCTACTTTGATATGAATGGATCGCGCTCTTCCGTACTATAAGTAAATCAAACTGTTTTGGAAATAGTGATTTGATGTTTTCATATTTTCCTATAGGATGTGATTAACATAAAAGATCGTATCTCCAGTTGCTTACGCTAACCGGATAGAATCTATAGATATCAAGAGTTTGATTTTAAGACGGAATTCGGGGACAACAACCCAAAAAAAAAAAAACCATGTTTTTCTATTTAATATTTTTAAATATTGAATTTTTAAAAGAATTGCCAAAATCCCTAAAGAGGAAAGAAGTTTTGGTGCTGCAGGACCCTCTTTGAAAATGTGAATTTTTTTTTCTACTTTACTTCTTTCTTTTACTTATACTTTTATTGATGGGATTTTTTTTTTTCATGTTACATTATAATTGAATTTTCATGTTGTGAATATTCAATTTGCGTGCAAAACTTTTTTTTTTCTTTTTAATAAATGTAGGACTCACTACTAGTTGAGTCACAACATGATAATTGAATTCTCATGCAACATGAGAAAATCAAATCCCATATATATATATATATATATATATGGGTTTTATGAGTATCATATTACATAATCCAAGAAAGTTTTCCTACACACACAATTAAGAGGTGGTATCCACATGTTTCTTTTTCTCTTTCATCATTCCACTTTCTCTCTCTTCTTTATTGTGAGGGTATGAAAATGCTCTTATATCATGTAACATTATACCCATTAAACCCTATATATATATATATGGGAAAAATGTTATCCTTTTAAATGACATAACTTATATCCTTTCACTCTCACAAAGAAGTGGGACCCACACCTTTATCTTTTTTGTCAACACTATTGTTAGGTCCGAGGTAGACCTTATTGCTATACCGGATGGTATGCGCTCAGAGATGTATATGCCCAACTTACTAGGCTATATGCCGAGTTCCCAATCACTGCGCACCAGCAATAGGCTTCATAACCAGGGGGTGTTGTGTGTGCACAATGAGTGGAATAAGCTAGGCGATTCAGAGGTGTGTACCTGAGATGTTTAGGTGCTTATTTATAGAGGTACCTGGCTCGGCTGCTGAGCTCCGTTGTTGAGATCGAGTCCGATTTGGTCGGCCTCAACGGGCAGATATGGGTCAGTTAGGATTTGGCCATATCCCTCATCCGAGATATTCTCGGAGGGCGGTTGGCTGAGGTCCATCCGTAACAGTTGCCCCCCAGCTCGGTATTCTGGAAGTCGGAATGCCGAGATTCTATGGTTAAGTCAGCCGTTCTTCATCTTGCCTTTTATTCCACGTGTAAACTATGTCGGAAGTCGTAACTCTTCGAACCTTGTTATGATTTTGGATCAAATTTGTTGGATCAGTGGATTTCGGATGTCGGAACCCTTGAGATGACGTTTCGAGTTTCTGACTTTTCGTCTTATTACCACTTTTTGTCCCTTCGTCTTACTCCTGCAGTGACGGTTACCACAGGACACGCGTACTCCCCTTACTGGCCGTTCCGCGCATTGGGCAGGAGAGCTAGTCTGAGCCTAGAGTAGGCCATGATTGCGAGCATTAATTGCAGGTAGGTGGTGCAGGACGTGCGAGGTGTGCAGGGTGGCGAAAACCCTTTTTTGCCCCTGATGCTTCAAACGTTTGAGATGCCAACCTTTGGTCTTCCACCCCCTCAGCCCTATAAATATACCTCAGTCCATTACCACCTCTTCTTTCCTGTTCTCTTGCGTCTCCTGGGGTTGGGTTTTTCTGCACATTGAATTTTCTGCACCTTTCTTCCATCTGTCCCAGTGTTCTTACCTTGGCCATTTCCTCTACCCAGTTTCGCATCAGGTAACTTTCTTTCTTGTAGATTTCTGTACTTTTTGTTCGTTTTATATCTGGTAGGGAGTGTTTTTTGTCTTACCCACCTTTTTAAGTGGGTAATGGACGCTCCTGGTAATTCTGGTGGTCGAAATGAGAGTGGAGAGGTATCTGAGGAGATGGTAGATAGGTTACCGCGATCTGTGCAATACTGGTTCTACGGTAGGGAGTATACTGAGGAGGAGAGGCTTGAGCAGCTTCTCCGAAGTCAGCGAGGAGGTCGTCAGACCTCCAGAGGTGGTCGTGGTAGGAGAGGTAGAGGTCGGAGTCGGAGGGGACGCAGGGGTGAATACCCCCAACCATCTTTTACTAGGGGTGCGTCCTCCTCGATTCCTCGGGCTTCCACTTCCGGGCCGAGTTTCTTTTCCGAGCCCGTTCCCTTGTCCTATATTCTTCCTCCTCCACCATTTGGGCAAGGTTCGGGGTCTGTTTTAGATCGGATCCCACCTTTCCAGTTGAGTAATAGTTCTTCCAGCATCTCTTCATCCGAGCTGGGTTTTCCCAAATCGGAAATCCCCACTACTTTTGATGACTCGGCATCCAGTCAGGTGCCCTTCGTCGATCTTCTTAGTAGTTCTGACGACTCTATCCCTTTTTCTTGGAGTCCAGGCCCGTTACCATCTGATTTAGATGATTCTGGGTCCAGTCAGGTTGATTATATTTCTGACCCGACTCCTTCGTGTTCCAGGGACCTGACAATGGACAATTCTGATGTCAACGAATGGGTTCTACTAGAAATCCTTCGTATGCGGTCAGTCATGACTCCAGCCGACGTCTCCCAGCTTCCTCTTAGGAATCCTGAGGGGGTCGACCTTCTTCCACCGGGCGATTTTCCGATATGCGCAGGCCCCATATCAGATGAGCCCTGCTTCTTCTTTTTCTACCGGGATTTGGTCACCAAGGTCGGAATCCGGTTTCCATTCACCGACTTCCAAATGGCCGTGCTGCGCCGGATTCGAGTGGCGCCTTCCCAGCTTCACCCAAATTCATGGGCTTTCATCCGAGGTTTTGAGCAGCTGTGCTCTTACCTCTTTATTCCTTGTACAGTCCCCCTTTTTTATTTCTTCTTTGATGTATATACGGCTCGGAGTGGTGCCGAGTTGAAAGAGAGGAAAGGGTGGGTTACCTACCGAGGTACCCCTGAAAGGGGACTTTTCATCCCTTACTCTCAATCTTTCAAGGGCTTTAAGAATGCCTATTTTAAGGTGGCTTCCCGTTCCGATTCCCTTCCTTGGTTTGGCAAGGAGCTGCTAGATGATGGGAACTTATTGTGCCACTTCGAGCTGTATTGGACGCGAAAACACTATCGACGTCGTCCAAGTCATTACGCTACTCCTGTGTCCGCGCTTTCCAGAGCTGAGAGGTTCGCGGCACGGATTTTACTTGAGTACACTGACGACTATGGCGTCATCGACTTAAGTCGGATAGTAAATAAATTTGGAGATGATGCTATTTATGAATTTGGTATGTATGTCAAGTTTTTCATTTATTTTTGACAACAACCTTCTTGGTGCTTTTTAACACTGCGTTTTCTGATTTCCAGTTGGCATGACTTCGGCTGATTACAAGAAGTATCTCCCCAAGCGAGCCGGCAAGGGCAAGTCGCGAGAGGCTGCCCCTTCTGAGCCCGAAGCGTCGAAGCGACGGCGGG